>QPMI01000289.1:0-71118 GCA_004431415.1 Cyanophora paradoxa | reverse complement strand
TTGCTGTCAGTTTAGGTTCACCTGGTTTATCAGAGATGCTAATTCAAACCTATTGCAATGATCCCACCAGTGGAAAGTTCCACTTACAAGATCCACAAGATCGATTATTCTCTGCCAGTTCGATTTTCGATTTCTTTTAGCAGCCTGGTTATGATAATGCCCCTTGCACCTCCCCCTGACAATGCTAAAACGATTTCTGAGGCATCTTTTACTTATCAGGAATTTATATAAATCCATATAGTAAAAGCCATGAGCTTCAATTACCCACCAAATCTAGAAACCATTCAAGATGATAATGCAAGCAGCACCAAGCATGTGAACTTTTGATATATTAAAGTAAAGGTTCAGTTCAATTGACCACAGTTCCGATTAATTCATCCAAGACTCAATCAAGGGCAGCATGTTTATCTGTGAATCAAACCGATCCAGATAAAGAGGATCAGTGTTGCTTTTAGTTTGAGTATGTGAAAGCAAACCAAGTGGCAGAGATCAAAGCCCCAGAAGGAGACCTAGGAAACTGAAAACCAGTGGCACTCACCCAGATATACCTTCCAGGTTCGATAGTGTCGATTGATTTTCAATTTCAGATGAGCAGGCAAACAGAACAAGCTTTGCGAATTTACAATGAGGGCAGCACTGCAAAAGCTGAGGTCCCCCAAGTATTGCAAGTGGGTCCATTGCCAACACAAATCAGGTCTCCTACACAAATGATGTCTACCCAAGGATATTACATTATGACTTTGCAAGGAATGAGCCTTTTGGGTTCTTTACTCCAAAGATGTCCATCAAAAAAAGCCATCAATTACAAATCAACAGTAGCCCCAGTCAACCAGTAGCAATCCATTTACATCCTGATTTAGTCGAAATGGATAGGCACCTTTTGCCTTTGTATAGCAATGTGAAAGACCTTGGAATTCGAACCAGGCAATGGCGAAATATCCATGGCAGCAATGTGTATGCAAATGGTGAGAAGCTTGTAAGTGAGAAGACCATAAGAGAGATCTTTGAGTATTATGGACCTGTCCCAGTTCCCTTCCCTCTTCCATGGGATCCACCGGATTTAACACCGAAAAAGCAACCAGGCAGAGAGTACACAGCAACTGAAGATGTAGCCTTTGGGCAGCATATTGTGAGTTGGGAGCAAGTTCGCAATAAACCTATAATTGAACCCAGAAAGCAAATAGATGAGCAGTATTTACCTCCTGAAGTCGATATATTAGAGCTTGATGAATATCAATTCGTTCCAGATGAGGAAGAGTATTTACCAGATGGTTTTGACCCACAAGAATATGAATATGATCAGTTTGATCCCAATGAGGAGGAGATACTACCAGATGGCTTAGATCCACAAGAGTTTGAGTATGAGCAGAACTATGAACCTGATGAGGAGTATTTGCCAGATGGGCATGATCCACCAGCTGTTGATTATGAGCAACCTTATGAACCCCATGAGGAACTATTACCAGATGGATTTCGACCTGAGATGTGGGAGTTCTTTCCTGATTATGAACAAATTAATAATAAACCTGCAAAGTATCCCCCAGAGGATCACAATCATGATTGGGATGAGATCTTAGGCAAACCTCAAAAGTATCCACCAGAGGATCACAGGCATGATTGGGGAGAAATTGATGGGATTCCAGATAAGTTTGCAGCAAGCAACCATGAACACACTTGGGATGAGATCAATAACCAACCAGAATTTGCAAAGGTAGAGCCTCTTGATAACTTGGGGGTTTCTCTTTACCAGACTTGCAATGTCCCTGAAAGGATTTTTTTGAATGAACACTATGTACATGTGAATGGGACACTTGCAAATTCAGCTATGAGAGGACCACTTCATATTAGGACATTACCAGGCTCTTTTGAAACCCCACCACCACCAGGAGCAACCATACCAAATATCTTTGTGTCAAGCTACATGGAGGCTGACATTCCCACAGATACATTCAGAGTCCCAACAGACCCAGCAACCTACCAAAATTACAACTCTGCTATACAGGTTCATGTAGCAGATGTAAGCAGTTTAGATGGCTCAAGACCAATGATAGTATTCAGCAGAGATAAATATTCGTATATTCCCATAGTGGGAACTGCAAATGATAACTATGGGAGGGCAGAGCTTGCATGGATTAAAACAGATTATGGTGGGGTTCTGGAATCCAATCAGAGGATGGCTGCAAAAAACATACACAACGAAAATATTTCGAGAGTGGTCACAGAGGATTACCTTACTGCTGTTGTTCTTGTGAATATAGTCACCCTTGCTATGCTTGCAAATTATGTAACGAAAAATGAACTTGCTCTTGAATTATCAA
Organism: Cyanophora paradoxa; assembly: GCA_004431415.1. Lineage (NCBI taxonomy): Eukaryota > Glaucocystophyceae > Cyanophorales > Cyanophoraceae > Cyanophora > Cyanophora paradoxa. Next base: position 68,800 of record QPMI01000289.1, on the reverse strand, counting down.
AGTATCTTCTTAAAACTGGTGGAACAATCACAGGGGACCTAACTGTCACCAGTAACCTTTACACAAGTAACCTTCATGCAAGTAATATAACTGTTGATTATCTTACTGTTACATCTAATGCAAACCTTCCACATCATCCAACTTCAAATGTTGTGATAGGGTGGATTGAAAACCATACACACACCAAAGACCAAATTGTAGACTTTGATCACACACATGCCTGGTCAAATATTGTGGACAGACCATTGACTTTCCCCCCAGATGATCACACACATGCCTGGTCGAATATTGTGGACAAACCTATCACCTTCCCTCCTGATACTCACACTCATGATTATACCCAGATCACCAACTGTAATCACAGACACCCTTGGAGTGAAATTGACCAGCAACCCAAATTTGCATCTGCAGGCAACCTGCTAACAGACTTCCCACATGGTGTGAGTCTTTACCAGAGTAATACCATACCTGAGAGGCTACAACTAAATGATTATTATGTCAATCGAAAGGGTATTGATGCAGGCACTACTATGGAAGGTGAATTATACATTAGACCCCCTACAAGAATGCAGATGATTGCAGCAGGTGGAAATTTCGGAGCATTGGACACCAAACCAGGTATCTATTTAACCAGTTACTATGCTGATGACATCCCAATGACAGGAGGATTAATATCTCTACCATCTGATCCAGTCAACTATGATGACAAAGATGCAGCAATCCAAATTAATGTTACTGATGTGAGTGATTTGGATGGTTCAAGACCAAAATTAATATTCAGCAGGGAGAGACTGTTACCTGATGCTCTTTTAGGACATCGAGATGACTACAAGAGATGTGAGATGGCATGGATAAAAACGAATTATAATGGTGGAGTGGGTGAGGGAGTTTTAGAAATTAATCAGAGGGCAGCAGCAAAGAATATTCACAATGAGACCATATCAAGAGTGGTGACAGAGGATTACCTTCAAGCCCAGAACTATATAGATGAAACAGAACTAAATACAATCATTGCAGGTATAGGAGTCACAGGCAATTACCTCCCTCTCACAGGTGGGATAATTGATGGAACAGTAACAGCATGCAACTTCTTTGTTCATACTGAAAGCAATCAAACATTCCCAGTTGTACATCCAGGAGGTGAGTATGAGATACCTGATGATCCAGCTATTATGCCAATTAAAATCGATCTCCCTTCTGATTATGTAGGAAGGGGTGAACTGAAAACCATTTCATTTACAGGAGACTATAATGATCTCATAAATAAACCTACTGCTGCAAATCTGCATCCTGTTGCCTTTTCGGGAAGCTTCCTTGATCTTAATAATAGATCACACACCCACACAAGAGCAGAGATCACAGATTTCGCACACACTCACACAAAATCCCAGATAACAGATTTTGCACACACCCACACAAGAGCAGATATTACGAATTTCGCTCACACTCATTTTAAATCTGAAATCACAGATTTCGCACACACTCACACAAAGTCACAGATTACAGATTTTGCACACACTCATGTCAAGAGTGAGATTACAGATTTTGCACACACTCATGTCAAGAGTGAGATTACAGATTTTGCTCACACTCACACCAAAGGTGAAATTACAGACTTTGCTCATACTCATACAAAATCCCAAATTACAGATTTCGCACACACCCACCTTTGGGGAGATATAACAGATCGACCTACTCTGGATCCATTCACAGCTACCACCATAAGAGCCAACAACACAATGTATGTAGGATCGGGTCAGATAGTAGAACCAGCAGGACCTATGTTTGATGAAACATGGTTTTTCCACAATTCGCAGAATTACTTTGATCAAACTTTACTTGTTCGTGGAAATGCTTATGCAAGAAATTTCTATGCTATGAACCCTTCCAATAATCAGACTATCAGTAGATGTATTACAGAAGCCGATCTATCCAGTCAACTAAATGCATACTTTAATGGGAAAATTCAAGCAGGAACGTATGTTTACACTACTCCTTATCTTTGGGCAAACCCTGACCATAGGTTTAACCTCACTATTAATTTCAACAGCAGCTTTGCTAACCCTCCTATTGTAACAACCGGTATACAACACAATGAGACAGCCTACTACTACCGAATGTATGTTAGGCTTAAACAAGTTTACAGTAGCTATTTCACTTGTGAGCTTGACATAGTTCCATTAAGTTCTTTTGACAGACCAGGATTTCCAGTTACAATTCATTACACTGCTGTCGCAATTTAACTATTTCTTTATTATAAAGATGACCTCTCTTTTAGAGATCCCAAACTATGAACTTGCAGCCAAATCACTGCATAGCACCTCCCATGAAGTCTTCGATTCAACACCCGGAAATATTTGCACTGAAACTTCAAGTAATACCTCTTTCACAGAGAATAATATTCTCAGAGTCAAAGAAATTCGATGTGATCGAAATGGAGGCAAGATAAGAACCACAGGGATTATTATCTCGAACAAAAATCAGGTTCAAGCAGGTCAAGTTGTCCCAGATTCAGCAGTATATGATAATGTAGGTGGATTTACCACAGCACAGATAGTTACTTTCAATAACACAAGTAATAATTCAGCTCTTCTTGTCAAGAGTGGAGGAGCCTACATTGGTGATGGGGCAAATGTTGTTGGCACTGTCACAGCAAATCAATTAAATGTGAGTGGGACAAGTTCATTTACAGGTTTGATGACACTCAATGGTGGGCTTTCAGGAGCTATTCAGTATGGAATTCTCACAGCAACTGTAAGAGGTCAAACACTTGAAATAGACAATGGGACTAATGCAAACATGAACTATAAAAGAAATGGTAGTAATATGTTTAGTCTTGAAGAAACAACCCAAACAAATAATACCATAATAAGATCTATATCATTTCTGACAGGTAAATATCTTAAAGTAGATAGCCATCCTCGTTTCTTTGTAACTAAGCAAGCACCAAATGGAGATATTAATGCATACTTTACCATGCTGCCAGGTGTTGTTACATTCTTATCAACTGGGGTCACAGTCAATCATGGAAACAATTTTGCCCCTGAAACAGGAAGTTTTACAGCCCCTGTATCAGGAAACTATCATGTGTTATATCATGGGGCAACCAATACAGGTAAAACCAATCCATGCAGAGTATCTCTGCAAATAAATGGAACAATCACCACAATTGATTCTTTTACCCAAAATATATCATCTTATTCGAATAGCGGTTTCGAAACTGTTGTAAACCTTATAGCTAATGACTCCATCAAACTCTATGCTAACCCAGTAACTGGAGCAACTGGTTTGAATGTCAGGTTCTTTTTTGGATGCATGCTCATTGATTCCTCATAATTTTGTCAGTATAATGTAAAGAATGACCACTCAAATAGCAGTTCCTGTTTTCTGTTATGCTGCACCCAAATTACATCAATTGAACCATGCTGTGTCAGATGCCACACCAGGGTTTATTTGCACAGAAACTACAGGGGCAGATTCATTCTCTCAGAACTCAGTCATTAGATGCAAAGAAATAAGATGTGATAGAAATGGAGGTAGGGTAAGAACCACAGGTCTTATTGTTTCGAATAAAAACCAAGTCCAATCAGGTCAGATTGTTTCTGATTCCGCAATATATGATGATGTGGGTGGTTTCACCACACAAAAGCTAGTAAATTTTGACAACACAAGCAATAATTCAGCTCTTGTTGTCAAGAGTGGAGGGGCTTACATTGGAGATGGGGCAAGGGTTGATGGAACTCTTACAGCAACTCAGGTAAGTATAACAGGAGCAAGTACTTTCACTGGATTAGTGACTGCAAATGCAGGAGTTTCAATACCCAATGCTTCACAGTCTATTATCACAGCTACAACCAAAATAATCACACCTGAGGTTGATACAGGGGCTGATGTCAATCTACTTCTAAAACGCAACAGTTATACCATTGCTTCACTTGAATCCAATAGTTTGACACTCAACACAGGCTGCTATCTCAAGCAAATATCACAGCCAAGGTTTTCTGTTCAACTTGGATATAATCACACAGCCTCAAGCTCTGCTGTTCTTATTAATTGGGCAACAGTCAGAATAAACACAACAAACTCATTCAGTGTATCAACAGGAAGGTTTACAGCACCTGTTACAGGACACTATCGTTTTTCTGTGTTCTCATATTCAACCACAGCATCTCCTATCGAATTATTTTTGAGAGTGAATGGAGCAGATCCTGGGGGTCTAAGTATATCCCAGATCCACAACAGCACCTTAACAAATAAACCTCTAAGTTTCTCTTGCATTCTAAATCTTGCTGTGAATGAATATGTGACCCTTGTGACAAATACAGTTGCTACATATGCAAGCCAAACAGGATTTTCAGGTGAATTAATTAGTATAGTTTAATTTTCTCACCATACAATAGGAATGTCGAATATCTACCAAGTAGTCCTCACAGATACTGAAAATTTAGGAATGGAATACTGCTCTGCTTCTGTTCAGGATTGGATTGACAATGCAGCCCACAACAGAGCCAGAATTGCTGTTGATGAGATTGTTCAGAAAGAGATACAGTCTTGCATCTCAGCTGGTATCCAAATACCAACCTCAAAGGAAGCTATTGTTTTACAGGCATTCCAAAGGGGGACTGTGAAAAAAGCGATCGAATATAATATTATCACAGAAGAACAATGAACATTATTTTTCTTTCCTTCTTAGTAAAAGAAGCAATGGGTGAATATAATCGAGTTCAACTGCCTATATATTCCCTTGGATCCCCTGCAATGCATTTTCGCCAGCATGAAGTAAATGATGAGGTTCGTGGATTAGAATCCACAGAGAGACCCAATTCCAATGGTAACTCATTTGACAAAAATTCGATTATTCGAGTTAAAGAGCTGAGAGCTGATAAGAATTCTGGTGTGGTGAAAACAACTCGACTCCTTGTAACTAATGCTAATTTCTTCCAACCTACTAATGGGGGTCCAGATGCTTACAGTGTTGATCTGAAAGCCCTTGATTATGATAAAAACACTGCTGCTGTAACTGTGAGATCAGGAGGAGCTTTTATTGGTGGTGGCTGCAGAGTTTCAGGTCAACTTTCATCCTCAATTTCGTATAATGATGTCCCAGATACTCTAGAGCAAAATGCTGAGAACCCACAACGAATTCGTTTCTACACACCTGTTGCACAGCAACCTTTTTTGCATTTCTATGTTGCATCCTCTGTAACTCTTGAGAATTCGGAATTAGTTTCCATTACAGGAACTGATCGAGTAAGAAGAAATATTCCTCTTCCCACTTCAATGCTTTCCATGTGTAGAGCCAATAATAATCAACCAGGTCACAACTACTTATTCTTTGTTCAAGCTTCGAACCATTTTGGCAGAGGATATTGTGTTTATAACAATTTGACATTTACCTATGATCTGTTTGTCACTGAGGTGGGAGTATACAATACTATGATTATGGGACTGAGAACAGATATAGCAGCTGTATCAGCACTTCGTGGTGTAAATGTTGCTGATATATTCACAACAGGATTTTATTCGGAACCAGATATAATCGATGACCCCACCCCATAAAAGATATATCCCTTTAATGTAAAATGGCTGAGCAACCCCCACTTGAACGAATTATTACACCTCAGCTTTCATTAGCTGCACCAGCAAACCATGTTTTACAGCATGCTACCTTTGATGATGTGGAAGGTCTCCAATCCACAGAGGTCCAACCTACAATGAATACATTTGGTTCCACCCACAAGCTGAGATTACAGGAACTCAGATGTGATAAAAATAATGGAATAGTTAAGACAACTAAGCTACTTGTCACAAATGCAAACTTTTCTGCTCATTATGGAGACCCAGATAGCTATGGAGATCCTCTGTCTACTTATTCTTTTGAATCTAGGTCGGGAGCTATTAACTGCAAATCGGGGGGAGCTTATATTGGTGATGGTCTTAGGGTTGGTGGGGCTGTTGGAGCGCCTCTATTTGTGAATGATCAACCCAATCCTATTGATCCCAACACAAGAATTCGAACCTATGTCCCCAGCATGAATGCCCCCTATATAATCAAGATATTCCCCATTGTTGTGAATGAACAAACAGCAGTAGTTGACTCTCTTGTTGAGATTGGTGATCACTACAAGGTGGTTGTTGATATCCCACCAGATGTATATGCTGTTTGCCAAGTTGAAGGTGGAACTCCCAACTTTGCAGTTGTGATCACCCCATATGATAATTTCGGAATTGCTTATCATGGAGTCAATTTCGGTTTGGAAGACTATCAGTTTCTTGTGAGAGCCACCAAGTTTGGTATCTACAAGTGTGTGATGTTTGCAGAGAGAACCGATTTTATTGCAAAGCAGAATACCTATGCTGAATACTATGGGACAAATCGATATTTCCCCATTTTTGGGCAGGATACTGCTCCATAAGAATATTGGTTATATATAGAGTATGGATAGTAAAACAAAAAAGTTTATTGATGCTGCTATGACAGTCCATGGTAAAGATAAATTCGATTACAGTGAGACACATTACATCAAAGCTCAAGAGAAAGTATCTGTTAGATGTTTGCAGTGTAATAAGGTGATCCTTACATATCCATTTAATCATGTGAAGGGATCAGGATGTAGGGAATGCAACAAAAAGCATTCTCAGGCTTATAGGAAAAGGGCTACTTCATCAATCACTGTGGAATATAGGGATGTTTGCATTAGGTTCGATTAGGTGTAATTAATTTTTCTAAGGTATTCTTAATGGAGACTAAATACAGAGGCTTTCATGTTATGCTTGATTACAAGGCTAAATCAGCTATAGCAACAGGTTATGAGCATGTTAGCTTCCTAGGTAATTGGATTATGGGAACCCTTGAACAAGCAGTATTGAGACAAGGTATTAGGATTGTTCATAAACATTGTGAAATATTTGATGGCAAAGTATCACCTCCTGGTTTTGCATTGGTTCTGCTATTAGATGAAAGCCATTGCACAGCTCATTGTTATTCCAATGAAGGCATGTTAGCAATTGATATATTCAGTTGTGGTAAAGAAGCTCAGCATAAAACACAAGCAGTTGCAGATGAGATCGATAAAACAATGAATTTCCTCACATTTGAGAAGACTGAGAGACATAAACATGATAGATTCCCGTTTTGATGGGTTTCTATAATGATAATCAAGGTAATTTACCTTTTGTTTTACAATAGCAACTGTTACAAAAAGATATAATATATCCTTTTCCTACAGTAGCTTTCTACAATGTTTATTTTCCGGATTCCGGACATTTTTTACGATAGAATTCTATTGTAAGTAATTGGAATACTATTCGATTTCATTACAGTAAAACTCAACATTCCCCTTGATTCCCCCTATTATATAATATTTATATTAAAGTGGACTCAAGGTTGACTCATATTAATCGATAGTATATGGATTTTGTTACGAATTCAATGCAAGGGTTGACTAAGTGGGTTGAGTTGACTCAAATTTCACAGGAAATAACAATGAATCAGAGTATAAAATGCATTTTTTGAATCAACTACACCAACTAACACTGAGATTTTCACAATATAAGAGGTCCTTACTGAATATGGTATGTGTCACAGGTGTCACAGGTTTATCCCAAAGTTTCTCCTATAAAGAGTGAATTTTCAAAAGTTTGGGATGGACCTGTGACACCTGTGACACTCGATTAAATCATTTATTCATTTAATTAGAAATACATAGATAAGATTATTACTGAGTTTTTCATTATAAAAGAGATCCTTACTAAATATGGTATGTGTCACAGGTGTCACAGGTTTATCCCAAAGTTTCTCCTATAAAGAGTGAATTTTCAAAAGTTTGGGATGGACCTGTGACACCTGTGACACCCAATTATTTCAAAAATCCTAAGGGTCCCCCCTTAGACTCAATAAAACAATGATAAAATCATATAAGTTTCATGTATAATTACGATTGGATTCAATAAGAGATCTATTTGTTTTATTAAACAAATGAATCATTTATGGATCTTAATCGAGTTAAGCGATATATTTCCGATTAAATGAATTAAATTTAATTAAATTTAATCGAGAAAGTACATGAATATAATATCGATTAAATCAATTAACTTTTAGACCAATCACACATAGTAAAATGCGGAGTTTTAACCAGAGGCAAGATCTAATTGAGATTCAGTTATATTATTCGGAAATATATACAGATTATCGATAGACTCAGTAAGACTAATCGGAAAATAAGAGAAATTTACGATAAAATATCGAAAAGAATACAAAATAATCGAAATAAATGAATATTCGATAAGATATACACAGATTATCGATTGATTGAAATAGAATATACGAGATATATCAACAAAATCAATTAAGATTAAGCCGAGGGTTAAAACTCCGCATTTTACTATGTGTGCCCCGCCGCCGCCCCCTCTGCACCCTTCCCCCGCGTCAGGCCTCCCCCACCACGGCGGCGGTCTGGGCCGCGCACCGAGTCGCCCTCGCCCCCGCCCTCGCCCTCGCCCCCGCCCTCGCCCTCGCCCCCGCCCTCGCCCTCGGCGTCGGCCTCGGCGTCGGTGTCCGAGCGGGAGGAGCTGGAGGAGTCCGAGGAGAAGGAGTGCGCCCGCACGCGCCGATGCCGGCCGGCCTTGCCGCAGCGCCGCTTCCCCGCGCGCACGCGGCGCCGCCCCGTGCGCCGCCGCGAAGGCGATCGACGTCCTGTGCAGCAGCTCCACGATGCCCGGCGAGCACGAGGCTGCAGCCGCGCGCCCGCTCGCCGCCCGGCGGGGGCGGCGGCAAGCGGGCGGGCGGCGGGCGCACCGTGCGAGCGCGTGTGGATGAGGATGCGGCCGGGAACAGGAGCGCCCGAGTCGGCGTCGACGAGGTGGAGCTGGAAGACTCGGCCCGCGTGGCGGTGCTGCACACCGTCGGCCATGTCAGGCGCCGCCCGCGACGGAGGCGGGGCGGGGCGGGGCGGGGCGCACGGAGGCGGCGATGATGGAGAAGCTGTGGAGCGATGTGCCGGTCTCGTCCAGCGGCATCGTGCACTGCGCGCGCCCCGCTGTCAAAAGGACGCAGGCGCCCGACGCTCGAAGGCGCGCACGGCGGCGGCGCGCTCGAAGTGGCGCGGGGCGGAGTAGTGGCGGAGGGGCAGGTCCGTGCACGCCGCCCCTTCCTCCATCCGGCTCTGCACGCCGCTCCCGTGCAGTACCGGGCTCCCGTCGTCTGCAGGCTTCCGTCGGCCGGGGGGGGGGGGGGGGGGGGGGGGGTCGGCGCTGCGCTCGCACCTGCGTAGGCGAGGGAGACGCGGATGCTCCGGTTGGCCCAGAGCGCCGCCTCCTCGGGGTCCCGCGGCTGCAGCTTCAGCTGCCGGTACGAGATAATGTGGTACGCCAGGCACGCCTCCTCCTCCGCCGCCGTCGCCGCCGGCTGGAAGCCTGCCGAACAGGACATCGCACGCGGCGTTTTCGTAAACGCGCGAGTTTGCAGGCACAGAGACCCCACGGGGCTCGCACCGGAGTTTCGCCCACGGTCCAGGAGTACGAAGGCGCAGCGCTCCAGCTTCGGACGCGCCAGCGGTGCTCGATGCACCGGCGCTCCGCGCTCGTCGATGTGTGTCTCGTCTCCTTGCTCGATCGGCATGTTACGGTCGCCTAAACCCGCAGCCGCCGCAAGGCTGGCGTCCATCGCTGGCCGCGGGCAACCGAGACACAGCGCGACTGGCGCCCGCGCGGTGCTTAATGCGCGATCAGACGTGCCAATTTGATGCTGGGCTGAACCGGCTGCCGCCGACTATCTGGCGACTCGGCGGCGAGAGACCCGTCGCCAGCGTATTCTTCGGGAATTCGAAGAAGCTCAAGGCCGTGCTGACTTCGCGAGGTCGGCTCGGCGCGTCAGTGCCTATCCCTAGAAACTCCAAGGTCGCAAAGAGTCGAAGAGTCGAGTTTGCGAAGGCCAGCTGCTCTCGCCGCGGGGACCGCGGCGCTGGCCGGTACGGTACGGTGCCGGCGCCGACGAGCCGTACGCGTGGCGGCGGCAGGCTGCAGTTATAACTTATAACTAGCTGATATGCTCGCCGAGGCGATCTCCTAGGCTTAGCGCGCGCTCGCCGCTCGCCCGAGTAGCCTCTCGGTCGCTTGGGCTTTTTTCCGTCACCTGGGTATGCGAAATCCGCAGCCCCGTTGGCGCCGTTACGCCGCCGCGCCGTACACCGTACCGTACACGCGTACGGTACACCGTACACGCAGAAACATTGGTCGCGAAACTCTTCGAGAGTCGGGGCTCCGTATATAGATCTCTTCGATGATCTTTTGACATGTCTTAATTTCATGTCTTAATTACTTGTGAAAAAACATCTATACATGTAAATTGCGTGTGTGAAAAAAGAATGATTTCGAATTAACGGTGCACGTACGTCAAGCCTTGCGCAAGCCTTAACTTCTTATAAGCATGTGCATGCGCATGATCATGATCGGGATCACTGAGTCATGATCGATAAACATGTGCATGTGCATAGGGTGGTGAAGGGCTTGAGCCCTGCGGGGCAAGGGCTTGCAATTGACCTATAGCTAGTGAGCCGCGCGCGGGGCGCGGACTTGAGGCCTTACCTTGCAATTGCAACTGGATTAAGGGCTTGACCGCATGCGCGCAAGCCCCACCCCAACGTTAACATGTGCATGTAATACATACTGCCATGTACTAGTACCAGTGTATATATACGGTCCATGTGTACGATCCGGGGGCCGGGGCCGAATTCGAAATTCCGAATTCGAATGCACATGCGCTGCAGGATGATCCATGCCAGCTGGATCCGGATCCGCAATTCCAATCCGGATCCTGGAGTCGTCCAGATCCGGAATCCGGATCCGGAGTCCGGACTCCGGATCCGGACTCCCGGGAGTCCGGACTGTCCGAGCGCTACTAGTAGCCTGGAAGCAACTAGGCTAGGTACCTGGCTGGCCGGCCGGCTGCACGCTCGAGGTAGAACACGCTGACTGAAAGCCGCAGATAACGGTTCGCTATCTCTGCCTGCTTGCTATGAATCAGTGCGTCTGGGCCCTCCTCAAAACGTAGTCGCGCCCTGCGACTTGCTTAATTTTTACTTGCATTTCGGAACGCTTATGATATTAGCAATACCGCTTAACTGGCGGAATTAAGGTCCTTGCATAGCATGAGAAAGGCTCTTACAAAAAACCCTTAAAGAATTCGGCGATCAAATTCTTTTATCAAGTCTTTTATTGGAAATTAAGGGCCCCGGTTGCGAGGAGCCTCGCATAACGCCCGAATCGGCTGTCCTCAAGCCAAGGCGCGGCTGGGCATAGCACGTCACCCGTCACGCCGTTGGTCCTCATCGTTAGGCGCGCCAGATCTTTTTTTCTTGCGGGAATTAGGCGCCGATCTCGGCACCACTATCGGCGCTTAAAAAGTTGATTTCCTAACTATGCTGGGCTCCGGGGGTATCAGTATATTCGCCTCCGCGACTTCCTCTGCGAGTGCAACTGCAGGCCGAGCGACTTGCCTCGGCGACTGCAACCACCGAGCGATTCGCCGAGCGACGAGCATGCGCAACTGCAGGCCTGCAGCTGCAGCCGAGTGCCGCAGTGCGCCAGGCGTCGCGATCCTCGATGGATTCCGGAGGTCTAGGTACGAGCTCCTCCCGGACGGCTGCTTGCCGCCGCGCGATCCTCGCCGAGGCCTGCTTGCCCGGCCGCCGCGCGATCCTCGCTGATCCGCGGCCACAGATCTTGCGTGCATCGAGGCGTGCACCGGCCTGCAGGCCTGCAGCCGAGTGCGCCAGGTGTCCGACGGTCGCGATCCTCGATGAATTCCGGAGGACTAGGTACGAGCTCCTCCCGGACGGCTGCTTGCCGCCGCGCGATCCTCGCCGAGGCCTGCTTGCCCGGCCGCCGCGCGATCCTCGCTGATCCGTGGCCACAGATCTTGCGGGGCGTACCGGACGCGGCTCGAGGCGCTCGCGGGGCGCGTGGAGGGCGTGGACGCCGCCGCCCGCGTCTCCGAGGCCGCCATCGCCCGCCTCGAGGCCGAGCCGGTCCGCCCGCCCACCCGCCTGCCCGCCGCCTGCCGCCCGCCGCACGCTTTCTGAACTGAGCCGGGCACGCCGCTGGCCAGGCACGGGTGAGCGGGGTGGTGGTGAAGCAGGGGCGGGCGGTGGCGGCGGTGCGGGAGCGGCTGGGGGGCCGGGAGCCGCGGCGCCCCCCGCCGACCCTGACGACGGTACGAGTGGGCCCCCGCCGACCCCAACGACGGTACGTCCCCGCCCTGCCCACCCCACCCGCCCCGGGCACGGGCGGCGAGCGCGGGGCAGGTGGACGTGGACGGGTGCGTGTGCGTGCCGTCAGTGGAGGAGGAGCGGGCCTACTTTGCCAGCCACCAGCTCTGGATCCCCGGCTAGCCCCGCCCCCGCGGCGCCCCGCGCTCGAGCGCTGGAGGGCGTTGCCAAGTTGAGGCGCGCAACCGGGGCCTGGAGGGGCAGCTGCGGGAGGCGGAGGGGCGGGTGCGGGACGTGGAGCTGCAGGCGGCCGGGCTGATCACGAAGCTGGATGGGGCTCGGCGGGAGAAGGAGGAGCTGGAGGGGCGGCTGCGGGCGGCCGAGAAGGAGGCGCGGGCGGCCAAGGGGCCCTGGGGAGGCGGCGCGGTCGCACGACGGCCTCACCCGCGACCACACCGCCTCGAGCGCGACCTCGCCGTCCGCCCCCGCCCCGCCCCCGCCCCCGCCCCTCCCGGACCGGCGGCCTCTTAGCGGGGGCAGCACCGCCGACTCCGACGCGATGGTACGTCCCCGTACCCCCCACCGCCCCAACCGAGGCGCCCGCCTCGCCCCCTCACGGGGGGGGGGGGGGGGGCGCGCCTCGCAGGCCGGATTGAGGTGGTGGGGGTGACGGGCCCCGCGATCCTATTTCTCGCTTCTAGCGGGGTACGAGTGGACCCCCGCCAACTCCGACGACGGTACGTCCCCGTACCCCCGCCGCCGCCCCCGCCCCCCCCCCCCTCCCCGCCCCCCCCGCCCCCCCCGCCCCCCCCCGTCCCCCCCCCCCCCCCCCCCCCCCCCCCCGCCACGTCCCCGTACGCCCGAGGCGCCCGCCTCGCCCCCTCATGGCGACGGCAGAAACTAAACCTGCGGCGGCCTGGCGCCCGGCGGCCAGCGCAGGAGCACCGGCCGCGGTATCGAGCTCGAGCTCTAGGTGCGGCAGCAATTTGCAAGCCATTACCCTGCTCCATGCCAGCGCTATCGCTATAGCTAGCTACAGCGTCTAGCGTAAGCGTACGCGTGGCTCATACTAGGAGGCACGCACGTGCAGGCCCCAGACGAGGCCGGCTTCCGAGGTGGAGCCTGCAGACGCCCAAGGTTCGCCACTGTTGCTGTACCCTCCTCTCAGCCATCATGTTTTGGAGTGCATTTTCCAAAGCAAAAATCTCGAATTTTTCAATTAATTTTTCTTATGGCCGGCCGGCGGGGGTGCTGTACCCGCCCGGCTGCTAAATGACATGCGTCCGCAGGTCGCTCCGATGACGGAGAAGATCCGCAAGCCCGTGCGTCCGGTGGCGGCTCAGGGGTCCTCGGTACGTTGCCCTAGGCGCGACTATTATTTGAGGAGGGCCCAGGCTGGCCGGCCGGCTGCACGCTCGAGGTAGAACACGCTGACTGAAAGCCGCAGATAACGGTTCGCTATCTCTGCCTGCTTGCTATGAATCAGTGCGTCTGGGCCCTCCTCAAAACGTAGTCGCGCCCTGCGACTTGCTTAATTTTTACTTGCATTTCGGAACGCTTATGATATTAGCAATACCGCTTAACTGGCGGAATTAAGGTCCTTGCATAGCATGAGAAAGGCTCTTACAAAAAACCCTTAAAGAATTCGGCGATCAAATTCTTTTATCAAGTCTTTTATTGGAAATTAAGGGCCCCGGTTGCGAGGAGCCTCGCATAACGCCCGAATCGGCTGTCCTCAAGCCAAGGCGCGGCTGGGCATAGCACGTCACCCGTCACGCCGTTGGTCCTCATCGTGAACACGTACCCCGTCAAACCTCGTTGTGCAGGTACCCCTATGTGCCTGCTACGAGGGGTACGCCCTGCGCCCCGCCCCCGCTTGCCCCGGCGGGTGCACCCCTTGCGCTTCTCTCGGGCCCCGCCCCCGACCCCGCCTACCTCCTCACCGGCGGCCCCGAACCCCGCCCCTGCCGCTGCAGCGGCCTGGGCGCCGCCGCCGTCCCTACCCCTCCACCCGGCGTTCCGATCGCGATCCCGGCGCCGGCGCCGCTCGCCTTCTCCGCCGGGGGTGCGGCCGGGCACGGCAGCCGGCACGCTCACGCCCCCGCCCCGCGACGCGCGCTCACTATCCCCACGCCCGCACGCCACGCCACCGCGGGCGCCCCACGGGCCCCCACGCCCCGCCCTCCCTCTCCGCCCTCCCCAACGCCCGCCCCTTCTCCGGTCCAGGCCCTGGCCCCCGCAGCCCTGGTCCCTACGCCGTGCTCGGATCCGCCGTGCGCCCCCCCCCTCCCCCCTTCCCCCGCCCTCTCCCTCCCCCCCCGGACCCCCCCCCCCCCCCGGACCCCCACCTCCTCCTGGCAGGGCACGCCGGCGTCTCAGGCCGTGCAGGGCCTCCTGGGGCAGAGGCTGCTGGGGGCACCACGCCCCTGCCTCGCTTCTCTTTGTCGTGCTGACCGCCGCCAGCCGAAGCTCATCGCCCTGCGCCCTGCTGCGCCCCTCGGATGCCTCTGCCTCCCTCTCTTTCGAATTCCTTGCGCCCAGCAGCAGCCCTTTCTGAGGATCACCCCGCGCGCAGGCTCCGCGGCACTCTCAGCTGGCAGGCTAGTTCGATAGAGGTACGCAGGTTAGTGCGAAGGTGACGTAGAGACGTCGACTAGATCGATGTGTGGTGTGGGAGGTAGACTCCATGGATAGGATGACTGTATCGAGCTCAAGAACGGCTCGAATTCGCTAAGTCAAACTGGCTTACTCGGAATCGAACCTGTTACCAAAAAAACCGGGAATTTTCCCGGTTTTTACTATGGCGGCTGCCCAATAATGTTGCGAACTGGCCCATACAAAAAACCGGGAACGGATGCATAAACATTTTTGCTGCGTTTTTAATTGAAAGAATATAAAGCGGTGCTTGCGCACTACTCCGATCCTTCAATATATATATAGTGCCACGGTGCTAGCTAGCTATGTATATATATAGCGCTGCATCAAGCTTTCATGATCAGACAGCTAGCTAACGCTAGCGCACGCTAGATCTAGCTAGCGCTATAGCTAGAGAGCGAGCGCTACTAGGCTATAGCTAGCGCTGCATGCGCAGCTGCCGGCACTACTAGCTATAGGCTACTATAGCTAGGCTAGCTAGCTATATATAGCTAGCGCTGGAGCTGCTCGCTCGCCGGCGACAGACCCTGAGACACTGCGCATGCGGCGGCCTGGCGCCCCGGGCCCGGCGGCCAGCGCAGGAGCACCGGCCGCGGTATCGAGCTCGAGCTCTAGGTGCGGCAGCAATTTGCAAGCCATTACCCTGCTCCATGCCAGCGCTATCGCTATAGCTAGCTACAGCGTCTAGCGCAAGCGTACGCGTGGCTCATACTAGGAGGCACGCACGTGCAGGCCCCAGACGAGGCCGGCTTCCGAGGTGGAGCCTGCAGACGCCCAAGGTTCGCCACTGTTGCTGTACCCTCCTCTCAGCCATCATGTTTTGGAGTGCATTTTCCAAAGCAAAAATCTCGAATTTTTCAATTAATTTTTCTTATGGCCGGCCGGCGGGGGTGCTGTACCCGCCCGGCTGCTAAATGACATGCGTCCGCAGGTCGCTCCGATGACGGAGAAGATCCGCAAGCCCGTGCGTCCGGTGGCGGCTCAGGGGTCCTCGGTACGTTGCCCTAGGCGCGACTATTATTTGAGGAGGGCCCAGGCTGGCCGGCCGGCTGCACGCTCGAGGTAGAACACGCTGACTGAAAGCCGCAGATAACGGTTCGCTATCTCTGCCTGCTTGCTATGAATCAGTGCGTCTGGGCCCTCCTCAAAACGTAGTCGCGCCCTGCGACTTGCTTAATTTTTACTTGCATTTCGGAACGCTTATGATATTAGCAATACCGCTTAACTGGCGGAATTAAGGTCCTTGCATAGCATGAGAAAGGCTCTTACAAAAAACCCTTAAAGAATTCGGCGATCAAATTCTTTTATCAAGTCTTTTATTGGAAATTAAGGGCCCCGGTTGCGAGGAGCCTCGCATAACGCCCGAATCGGCTGTCCTCAAGCCAAGGCGCGGCTGGGCATAGCACGTCACCCGTCACGCCGTTGGTCCTCATCGTGAACACGTACCCCGTCAAGCCTCGTTGTGCAGGTACCCCTATGTGCCTGCTACGAGGGGTACGCCCTGCGCCCCGCCCCCGCTTGCCCCGGCGGGTGCACCCCTTGCGCTTCTCTCGGGCCCCGCCCCCGACCCCGCCTACCTCCTCACCGGCGGCCCCGAACCCCGCCCCTGCCGCTGCAGCGGCCTGGGCGCCGCCGCCGTCCCTACCCTCCACCCGGCGTTCCGATCGCGATCCCGGCGCCGGCGCCGCTCGCCTTCTCCGCCGGGGGTGCGGCCGGGCACGGCAGCCGGCACGCTCACGCCCCGCCCCGCGACGCGCGCTCACTATCCCACGCCCGCACGCCACGCCACCGCGGGCGCCCCACGGGCCCCCCACGCCCCGCCTCCCTCTCCGCCCTCCCCAACGCCCGCCCCTTCTCCGGTCCAGGCCCTGGCCCCGCAGCCCTGGTCCCTACGCCGTGCTCGGATCCGCCGTGCGCCCCCCCCCTCCCCCTTCCCCCGCCCTCTCCTCCCCCCCCGGACCCCCCCCCCCCCCCCCCGGACCCCCACCTCCTCCTGGCAGGGCACGCCGGCGTCTCAGGCCGTGCAGGGGCCTCCTGGGGCAGAGGCTGCTGGGGGCACCACGCCCCTGCCTCGCTTCTCTTTGTCGTGCTGACCGCCGCCAGCCGAAGCTCATCGCCCTGCGCCCTGCTGCGCCCCTCGGATGCCTCTGCCTCCCTCTCTTTCGAATTCCTTGCGCCCAGCAGCAGCCCTTTCTGAGGATCACCCCGCGCGCAGGCTCCGCGGCACTCTCAGCTGGCAGGCTAGTTCGATAGAGGTACGCAGGTTAGTGCGAAGGTGACGTAGAGACGTCGACTAGATCGATGTGTGGTGTGGGAGGTAGACTCCATGGATAGGATGACTGTATCGAGCTCAAGAACGGCTCGAATTCGCTAAGTCAAACTGGCTTACTCGGAATCGAACCTGTTACCAAAAAAACCGGGAATTTTCCCGGTTTTTACTATGGCGGCTGCCCAATAATGTTGCGAACTGGCCCATACAAAAAACCGGGAACGGATGCATAAACATTTTTGCTGCGTTTTTAATTGAAAGAATATAAAGCGGTGCTTGCGCACTACTCCGATCCTTCAATATATATATAGTGCCACGGTGCTAGCTAGCTATGTATATATATAGCGCTGCATCAAGCTTTCATGATCAGACAGCTAGCTAACGCTAGCGCACGCTAGATCTAGCTAGCGCTGTCGCCTGGCTCGATTCCCTGGCCTTGCGGTGACTTAGTGACTAGAGCTAGTTGGTGCCTGACGTAGCCTGAGTGGCTTAGCATAGTCTCTCTTCCTGTAGGCTTACCTCTCGGTAGCCTACGCTGGCCTGCCTCTACCTGTCTTAGGGGTACAGAGTCAGTAGTCTTCCGGGTACACAGTGAATACACCAGCCTGCATCTACAGCTGCTCCAGCACAGGGAGCCGGCCCCGCGCAGTACTGCGCGGGTGCCCAATCGGGTGGGAATACCTCCCATCCGACAGGCGCCACTGCTCACGGAACTGGGCCCGTGGGCAGCCTCCGACAGCATCAGCCCGTCATCTTCGGCGACCATCAGCGATGCGCACGCATCGCTAGTAGCTCTAGAAACATCGTTTCAGTGCCGATCGGCGACCCCCGCGCACCGGCGGGCCCGGATCGGCGTGCGATCGATACGCACACAGCGATCAGCCTCAGCGAGCCGCCAGGCTCTCCGTCAGCGCACCGGAAACGTAGAACTAGCTCTGGAGAACCGATAAATGCGGTCGGACGCGCCCTCCCGTCGCCCTCGCCGACGGACGCCGCAGATCTTGTCCAGATCCCCGAGGGACAACCTCGACGCCCATGCCCGTACGCGCGCCCCGCCGCGCAGCGCCGCGCGTACGGCCTCGAGCAGATAAAAGAAGACCTTTACGACGACCGGCGACTGGCGAGCCTCGCCCTGGACCGAGGCGTGCATGAGTCTGGTCGATCGGCTGTGCTGGCTCTCGCTAGCCTTGCACTCCGAGCCCAGCGCTTCGCGCCGGAGTTCTTCACGGCCTGTGCTGGCGCAGCGCACGCGCACGGCCCTCGGGGTGCGCGCCTGGCCCTCGCCCTTGGGATTTGATCTGCTGGGGTCGGCAGATTTGATCCTGGCACTGGACGCGTACGGGCTCGGACCTCGCCTGCGCCGCGCGCGCCCCACAAAGCGCGGGCGGTCGCTGGCCAGCTATAGAGAGCCAGGCGAGCCGCTCGCCCGCAGATCCTTCAGCGGATCTGGAGGAGACATGGGGGCAGCCGCGTGGCTTAGCCTGGCGCCCACGGCCGCGGGCTGAGGTTCTGGCTCAGCGCGGTTACGACGGCCAGAACTTAGTCCTGTGGAAGCCAGGCCCGCGCGCGAATACCCGAGGGTGCTATTCCCGGTCGGATTCGTCGACGCCGCCTGCGCGAGCTGCCGTGCGAGCCCGAGGGTGCTATTCCCGGTCGGTCGCCAGTCACTCGCCGCGACGCCAGCCCTCTACGGCTGCTGCGATCGTGCTGGACAAGCTCGAGTGGACCGGATCGAGAACTGAGGCCGCGCGCCCGAGTTCCTTCCGGCGAGTGGACCGGATTGAGAACTGAGGCCGCGCGCCCGAGTTCCTTCCGGGCGAGAGGAAGAGCGATCGGATCGATGGCTGAGGCGTGCGCGCCCGAGCTGTCTCCAGAATCGCCGCAGCCGAGCTTGCTCGCCGCTGCTGTGGACCACGACGGCCTCGGATCTCGAGTGAGGCACATTATCTCATGGACTAGCGTGGCTTTACGCCGTCGCTTGACCTGAGAATGCCCTCAAGACCTGGAGCTCAAGGGCACCGACTGCAGAGCGGACCCACCTGCTGCCTTGCCTGCAGGCAGGGCCCTCTTGCCCCGCCATGGCCAAGATCTCGAGCTTGAGAGCATTAGCCTTCCCTCGGCTGATGCTTCTCTCGGCCTCAACTCTTGATCATGATCATGAGCGCCTGCACGCTGGCCATGGCCTCGGATCCGACGCAACGCCGCGGTGACGGTGATGCACTCGGCGCCAGCGGCACACACATCGAACGTCGACGCAAGGCTCAAGCTTGATCAATTATAAGCTGAAGGCCTAGCTATGAGACGCGGTCTCGAGCTCACTTCATGATCAAGAGCTTGAGCCGCGAAGCGATATCGATATCGATAGCGCGGCCCTCAGGGGCTCGAGCCGCTTTATCTTTCGCATTCCGCTGTGCACTAGCTATGCGCTAGCCGTCTGCCTCGAGCTCAAGCTTGCGGCAGCTGCAGCTAGCCGGTACCTGGCACACCGTGACACCTTCTCTCGCCGACGGTGCCTGGGCCAGCCCCGCCGCCTCAAGCTCCGAAGCAACGAGAGCCGGGCCCGGCCGGGCCCCCGCCGCTGAGGAGCGCGAAATTCCCTCTGACGAGGGGATGCCCGACGACCCCGGCCGGGGACGCTCCGGGCAAGGCCGGCGACGAGTCGCCGCCTGGTGGGCCCGCCCCGCCGGACGCCTGTGACGCCAACGACTTTCCCCTCGCGCTTGCCGAGGAAGTCCCAAAGCGCTCAGAGACTGGACCTCGTCGGTGGGGCGCTCGAGGGTTCGCCGAGCCGCGGCCCCTGCACCCTGACGAGATCTTTCCCCGCGACCCTGCCCTGAGGTGGCAGCCCTGGGACGAGTACAACACGCGCCACTGGCGCTCGCCGGCCGATCCCGAGGACCGGCTGACTCCCGATCGATATCCGCATCGGGTGGAATTCGAAGCCGGAGTTCCGGGGTCTGCCGTGCCAGGCCAGCCCATGGCCGGCGCCATGCACATGGCACCGGACACTGAGTTCCACTAAGTAAGCTCTGGGTCGGGCGGCATCGGCCGCCTCGAACGCCCAGCGGCCAGCTGTAATTTGGGCCCACTTCCGGCTTCCGGCTCCAGCTGTAATTTGGGCCGCAGAGCTAAGCTCTAATGTCGGCCCCGGCTGATTGCAACTGGCATCCGGCTCCAATCCGGCCGCTATCGCCGCTTTGGAATCCGCTAGTGCTGAACCGCATATCGAGCTACCAGCCGGCTTTGCGACCGGCGGCTAGAGCCCCTAGCCTCGAGCTCAGAGCTCGAGCTCAAGGGTGCGCGCCAGACGCTCGAGAGGGCCAGAGCTGATGCCCTGATGCCGGGCCCACGCACGACCGGCGAACCCCATCGCGATTGCGACTGCCTGCCTCGAAGCTGCCAGGCTGCTCGACTGCAGTCGCGATCGAGAGCCAGGCTGAGCGTTTAGGTTTCGCAGCAAGCTCCTTCGGGGCCTTGACTGCGAAATTGGAAATTTACCCCGCACGAGCTTCAAGCTCGGATCAGGGCCGCCAGGCCTCGCAACCGGCCCCTAGGCCTGTCCGACGGTCTTCCCGCAGCACTGCGTGCTGCATTCGGGAGCGCCGGTCGGCATCCTGAGGCCTTGATGCTCGAATTCGAGCCGCTACCCGACCAGGCCCGGAGCTAGAGGCCCGGCCTGCACTTCTGAGGCTCGTCGAGCCTCGGAGAGTGGCGCGTTTCACGCACAGCCGGCCCATGCGGCCCCGAGCTCGAGGTTCACCTGGCTACCTAGCATGGGCCCCATGGTCCTCGAGAGCTCGAGCTCGAGCCTAGCGCTAGCGCTAGCGCCGACGGCGATATCAACTGCGGATTCGAGCTCGAGAGGCGAGCTCCGGCCCGCGGCTCAAACCGTAATCACGCCGTCACGAGCCCCAGGCTCGAAAGGGACCCGAGTTGCTGAGGCTCTCTGCCTACAGCTGTCGCAAAAAGCGCAAGACGCCCCGCATGCGCAGTCGGGCCTGGCCCAAGATTGAGGGCGCCGCGCGGCGCACCTCTCACTGCGAGCCAGCACCTGGCCTGGCCATGGCCTGCTCGATGCAAGCTCTCAACTCCGGATCCCGAGGCTCTCCGATCCGGACTGGAAGCTGTCAGGCCGAGACCCGGATCTGCCGGGCCGGACCCCGAAGCTCACGCTTGCTTTTCGAGCGAGACGTCGACGCTCTGGGCCCCGGTTGACTAAGCCTCGGAGCAAGCCGCCACTGTGCCAGCTCAAACGCCCGGCGGCCCGCCCGGCCCGGCGCCTCGCGATCGAGCTCGAGCTCGCTTCCGAGCCCTGGATCCGGTTACGAGTCGATTTCGGCTCTCATGATCAGGACCTGCTGGCACTGCGAGTTCGGCTCCCGCCGTTAACGTTGCCGCTGCGTGCACGTGCCATGGGCCAGCGGGTACAGCTCGAGCTCAGCCGCGAGCTGAGGGCCGGAAGTCATGTGCACGAGCACGTGCACGTGCACCACGGCTCAGAGCTGCCCAGCCTAGGCCTCCGAGGCTCCACAGCCGCTGAGCCCTAGGCCTGCGAGCGACTGGCAGTGCCAAGGCCCGGTTTCAATTTATGAACTGAGTCTGGAGCTTCGCCAGGCACAAATTCGAAGCCGTTCCGGTCTCGGCCGCCGACACCCGTCGGTCGCGGTCTCGGCCGCCGGGCCCCATCGAATTACGATCAGCGACTCGCCCTCGCGGTTGCCCTCGCCTTCGCGGTCAGGGATCGCGACCGCCGAGCTGCCGTTCGCATCACCGAGCTGCCGTTCGAGCCGGCCGGGCCCCGGCCCCATGGTCAGAGGAGCGATTGCGAAGCTGCGCAGCACGCCCGGACCAAGGGCGCTTATCACAGCGCACGGATCGAGCCCATGGCTGATCTCGCGTGCTGCGACTTCGGGATCCGTCGAGTTCCCGCATGCAAAATGCCGTGCCTCACGGTCGGCCTGCGGTACCCGGTCCGACGGTCCCCAGGCCTCGGCCCTGTATCTCGCGCCGCTACGAGCCTCCAGAGGCCTGAGAACAGCGTCTCTCGCGCCGCTGCGAGCAAGGAGCGCTGCAAAGCCGGGTCACAGCCCTACGCCGACCCGGGTGACCGATCGCAAAATCGCGGGCCTTGAATTCGAACTTCGAATTCCGAAGTTCCAACCCGGCCTCGGCCTCCGATCGGTGAACGTGGGATCGCCCTCGGCTCGAGATCGAAGCTGGTCACGTGTACGTACACGCTTACGACAGCGCCGTGCACGCGGCACGGCGCCGGCCCGCTGTCGACGTCGACGTCGCGACCGCCTGCCTCGTGACCTCGAACTCGAGCCTCGGAGCCGCTGAGCCCGTTGAGTCTCGCCCTCTCTCAGAGGCGGAGGCACCCGGCCCGGCCCCAGGCATCATGGCATATTGGCTCTGCCCCCCACCCGCACCGCGGCGGCTGGTGGGCGCAGATCGTGATCGCACGGCCATGCGAACGCCTGTAAATATTCAAGCCGATGCGTATACGGCCCTCGCCCCTCGGCCCGAGGCCCCGCAGTCCACGGCCAGCTTGCCGCTGAGCCCTGGAAGTCCTCTGCAGCTACCCGCAGTAGTAGCTGCGGTCCCTGGCCTCGAATCCAGAGGACGGGCTTAGCCCGCGATCGGCGCTTGCAATTGCCTGCGAACAGCTGGCGGCTGCGTCCCGGAGGCCCTGCCCTCAGCCTGGCAGGGCCCGAAGCTGACAGCGGCACCCGCGCCCCGCGCCGAAACGTCCAATGCGCCTGGCGCCCCGATGCGCTGGCGCCTCGCGATCGCCGACATCGTGCCACGGTGGTCTCGTTGCCCACCGTTGAACGGTTCAATTACGCCAATTCCGAGCCCGGCCAGTGAACGAGCCTCGGAGCTCGGGCACTGCGCTTCGAAGTCGTCCCGAGCCGCCTCTGGCCAAGGCGAGCTCGAGCTCACGATCAAAGTTACGCTAGCTCGCTCGGATTTAAACCCAGAGCCCGCTGCACGCGCTCCAGCCCGCCCGTGGCTGCCGTGCACGTGCCTGGCCATGCGTATGGGGTCCGATGACCCGCGAGAATCTGATAATCGAGATCCGTCAATTCGCAATCGTTGCCCCGATTCAGGGTTCCGGCCTGCGAATTTGGATCGCAAGGAACGACTATCGCGAGCCTCGCGATCGGATTTGGAGCAGCCGCGATCGCAGGCGGCCCTCGGCCCTTTTGAGGTCTGAGGTTGCCCGGGCTCGCAGCTCCGGCTCTCTCCTGCCAGACTGTCCCCACCGCCGGGCCGGCACTGCGGAAGCCGTGCCCGTCCGATATCGATATCGCGAAAATCCGATAATCGGGACCGGACTAAAGATTCGCGATCGAATATTCCGAGCCTCGGAGTGCCCGGCCAGCCCGTATCTGACGGACGGCCCGTCACATTCGAGCCCGCGCAATTGCGAGGCCTGAGATCGGAGTAGTCGCAATTTCAGGCCGCCCTCAGCCCTCGCCTGGCATGTCCCCTCGCGAGCCTCTCGCCCCAGGGCCTCCTCGTAAGCGCCTGTGGCGACCCGCATCGGAATTCCAGCCCCACCGGGCCGCACCGGCCTGCCCTGCGAAAACCGGCACGGCCACGAGCCCAGCGAAATTCGCGGCGAGCCTAGGCCCCGCGAATATCCGCGTCGCGAATCCACGATCACGCTCGATCGCTGGACGTCGCAAAGCTGTGAATTAGGGCCTCGCCCCTACGAGAACGCGGATTGTGGCCCCCGGCCCAAACGCGAATCGATATCGAAGCTCGCAACGGGCTCGACTCGTCCTCCCGAGTCCCAGGGAGACCGAGGCCAATTGCGAGCGTCAAGCTAGCGACTGGAATCGACTGTCGGGCTCCCACGCGTGGGCCAGCGCTACAACGTACAGCGGGCCCCAGAGCCGCTTGTCGAGCCGTGCACGACTCTTTGCACGTGCAATCGCGTGGCCGCGGACGCGGACACCGATCGCGAGCGCCACAAATATTCAAGCCGCAGCCACCATGGCCAGCGGGAATAAAGGCTGCAACCGTTAAACAAAACTAAACGGCTAGCCCTACCTTGCATAAACCGCGTGCACGTGCACGTGTGTGTTGCAGGCGCGGGTCTCAGCCCCGGCCAGGCCCACAGCATATCATAGTATGCATCGATATCGCGACCGGATATCGGATGCAGCCGCTGAGCAGCCGCGCTGAGCGCCGCGAAAAATTCGAAGCCTGAGCACTTATGCGGTAGCTTTCTCAAAGAGGCTGCGCACACGGCCCCGCGGCTCGGGCTCCTCGCTGTTACGGCCGTGGCACCGGACCGACTCGCGAAACGATCGCGAACGGACGATCGGCTGCGCTGAACAGCGCCCGGCTCTCTCTGCCAACGCCGGCACGCCGCTCGGCGAGCGCTGATGAGGCGCTGTAATGGAGCGCCGTGCTACAGAGCGCCGATCCAGCCATCGAATGTACGGTCGCGATTTGCAGCGGCATACATTCGCGCGAGCACTGCAGCTGAGCCGGAACCTGTGCACCACTTCGCCAAACCCGGCGATGCTGCAGCTGGTGCTGGCTGCAGGCATTTTTCGCACCGTAGCGCAGCCTTCAGGGCTCGCAGCCCGGCCCGCGAAATTTACACGTGAACGCACGGCGGCAGGCCCAGGCCTCGGCACGGCCGCTCGCCGCCAAGCCTGCGCACGCGGCCTTCAGCCCAACCCGCTTTGCGGCACGTTCATGCCTCGACCTCCCGCTAAAACGCGGTGGGAGAGAGGATGAGGCAGGGAAGACTGCATGAGCTGCAGAAATCGTAATTCGCTACCGAGCGAAGCGAACCTGTCGACCGGTACCGCACTGCGGCACCCAAATTCGAAAGCATCGCAATTCGAATTCGGAATTCAATGATTCGGGACCGTGGGCGCGGCGCCGGATCCGATGATCCCCAGCCCGTTCAACGGTTCTCGATCTGCGCGGCAGCGAGCCCTAGTGGCTGGCCAGTGCGCAAGCCACGCGTACGGTATCCAATTTTCGGAAAGCCGTTCCAGCCTAGCTGGTGGAATCTGCCGGCTTCACACTCCGGAACACCCGCCACGGCCAACGAGAGACAGCGAGCAAAAGCCGCTGAGCTTCATCGTCTGCTCTCTCAAAAGCCGCCACGGCCCACTGCGAGACAGCGAGCGAGAGCTCTATCGTCAGTTCTCTCGAGAGCACCGGGGCCCGGCCCCCGGTCCGCTAAGGGAACGCTTGCGATCGTGCATGATATCGTCGGCACGATATTGACGCTCGTATGCACGAGCACGGCTCCTGCAACCGGCCGCTACCGGTCCCGCTCCTGCAGCTGGGAACCAATCGCGTCGGTTGCACGCCGCGGCGCCCACCTGCCGATCCCTGTGGTGCTGCTACACTACGTACGGCGGCTGGCGCCCAGCCATCAATACCACGGCATGCGCAGCCGCGCCCTGCACACGCACTTGTGCCCGGCGGCCGCAGTGCACGCCCGTGGCCGGCTGCTGCGGTGGCGAGGCCGTCACGGCGCACGCCAGCGGACGTGAGGGCGCCCGCGTGCACAATCTTCGCGCCGGACGTTTCCCGGGCCCTCTAGATCTGTGCATGCGAATCACTTCGCGACGCCACGAAAAGTTTGCAGCACCAGAGTGCGGCAATTTAATTTCGCGCCCACGTGTGCGTGGCCATGCCAAGTGGCCCGGCCATTGCACGGCCCTTCGGCCAAGCATATGCATCATCCTCAGCCTCAGACCAGCCGCTGAGCCTGGTTCTGACGCTTACTAAAGCGGTCACGGCTCTCGCGACTCACCCGAGTCCGACGGTTGACCTCGATCTCGCGATTCCGCCCCGACGCCGCGCGCGGCTCGGAACCGAGATGTAGGCTACGCGTACGCGGCCCGCTCGAGAAGGCCAGACCGTCGGACCGCGCACGCACGGCCGATTTCGTACCTCTCGGCTCGCGAAATTTCGCGAGGGCCCAGCATGGCGAAAGTCGTCGATTTTCTCTGGCGACCCGCCGGCCGGGCTCTCGTCCCGAGCAGCGGCGCGGATTTTCTCAAATTCTGCCCCGCAACCCGGACCATCGGACGTTTGCACGTACCAAGTCACGCGGGCCCGGCTGCATGCAGCTGGCGCTCCTGCGAGCGAACGAGTTCGACATAGCTGTCAAATTCGTTTCGCGCTGGGCGGTGGCGACCCGGGATCTTATTCCCGGCAGTGGCGCACCCACCGTCACCAGCTTCATTCACTGAGGCCGCTCCCATAAATCTGGGTGCTGGCATGGCGCCCCGGCGCCTGGCCTAAAAACCGCGAAAAGCGGCAACACGGGCCAACAGACACGAGCATACACAGCCGAGCGCTATATATGCAAAATCGTGTTTCGGAAGCTCGGCCCAGGCCTTGAGCTGATCGACGACCGATCGAGACTCGAAGCTCCGAGGCTCGATGCCCTCGTGCCCGACACGACTGGCGTCCGATCGAATCGCGAAATTCGAACGGCGAGCACTGCAGTGCGATTGACTCGCGACCGGCACAATCGTGGCCGGCCGACGCAATTGCTCAGTTGCCCACAACTCAATTCAAATCGAAGCCAGCATCCATTCAACCTCGCTCTGGCCCCGCGGCTCACGCTTGCCCCTCGAGCTCGATTGAGCCCGAATCGAGAGCAAAGCGGCCCGGGACGCCATGGAATACAACGAAAGAAAGACGGATACGGTCGTGTACGATCACGCCTCTCCGTTCTTTCCACCCACACTCGCGAATTTCTTCACCACGGCCATGCTGTCCCGATCCAATCACGGATCCCCGGGCCCAGCGGCCTCAGCGTGCCCAAATTTTCGCGGAAGACGCGTACGGTGGAGCACCGGGGACGGTGCTTAACCGAAGAGGGAGTGGCATCGGAGGCAGTTTGCCGTGCTACGGCTTCCGCTCTTCAGCGGAAGAGGAGTACGCGCACAAGCGCTCGAGCCGAAGGCTGCCTCTTGGCCCGACGCCTGAGCCCCGATCGGCGTATGCCTGCCACGCCCCGACTTCCCCTCTTCAGCGGAAGAGGAGTCGGGATCATGATCAGACTCGAGCATGCAGTCGACGTCGCGCCTAGACCTGCTGTGGAGCAGTACGCCCCAGCGCGCGCTGCCGTCTGCAGGCTGATCGAGCACAAGCGAGCGAACCTAGCCAACCGCCTTGAGGTCTCCTCACGCGGCGGCTCGCCGGGATCCAGGTCTCGCCGTTGGCGAACCACATTCCGCCTCGGAAACCCATCGGTGGCGATGCTACTGGGGCTGATGGCCCTCAGGCCCTGTTGTTACGTGCACAGCCCGTGACCGTGTCCGGAACGGACTGGCAAGTGCTGTTTCGACAGAGCTTGAGAGCCCAGCTACGGCCAGTGCACTCGCTCGCACTACTCACCGATGCGGCCTCCTAAGGATCGGAATCGGATCTCAGCAGCCGACTGCACGCCGTGTCGCGGTCTGGCTACGCACAGAACACGAATTCGGATCCCCGATCAAGAGATCTGAGTCTCTGAAGGATTCGCCGTTCGTCAGCTTCGCCTGATCGCCTGGTATTGGGATGCGATCGAAACGAGCCCACGGCGAAGGCTGGCGAATCGGTCGCAAATCCGAGGGTCTCGGCACCGCGAATATGCAGTCTCGCGGATCGCTGCAGAACCCCTTCCCGTGATCATGACCCGCCAAGCTCGCCAACGAGCCTGGCTGCGGCCGGATCCCAGGAAGACCAGGCCGAGGGAACGACTGATGGGATTCGCGGCCAGCACGCGCGCCTTCGATTGACGGCCGCGTCTAGCTGGAGCGTCGGCACCTGGCTTCATCGCCAGCAGCTGAGCGCTGCGATGTCACGCACGTCGCGAACGCGAGGGCTCGGTCTCGGGTCCTCGCCCCATCTCTCGCCCCAGGCCACACACAGCGCCAGTACCAGCGTACACTGATGTACGTCCGCCAAGGGACCCGGACCTCCTCCAGGGAATCCCGCGCCGCGGCTCTACGTACACGCGTACACTGCAGCCCTCATGATCACGCCGTAGCGCGTGCTTGACGGCCTGGCGTATGCTTCACGAGCTCCAACCTTGCATGCTCCCACCGACAGTCGCGAAGGGCTGCTCGCCCGCGATCAGCTGAGGCGTTGAGCTCGGCAACTCGCCCGTCGGCCTCGTGATCCAACCACGAGGGTGCAGCTGCTGAGCTGTGCACCCTGTGGTCCCAGCGATCAGAACCGGGAGCCGCGCGGATTGGACCCTGCACTGCAAGCTGCGCGACCTCGACAGGAGCGCCAACGCAGTCACGGGATCGTCGAAGCATTTCTACTCTTCGATGATGTGCGGCTCAAGGGCTCGTACCTTTATCGCGTGCACCTGGTCGCGAGCTCGAGCTCGAGACGCACGTGCAAGTGCATACAAGGTCGCCGCTCACATCGACGTCGACTGCACGCTTCATAAATCCACATCAGCTGCGCCAACGCCGTCTGAGCTCGGATTCAAATATTCCGCTCGACGCAGCTGCACGCTGCAGCTGGCTGTGGATCGGAAGCCTGCATGTGCAGTCGCAAATCCCGTCTTCTTGACGTGCGAAACGGACCTCCTACGAGCCTCAGCAGACCCTACTCCCAACCAAACGTCCCGAACCAAATCTATACCTTGCCCCATACGTCGGCGCCGAGGGTTCCTGTGTGGGACGCCGAGGGCGACGCTAGAGATGAGAAGAGACGGACGCAGGGCAGATTTCTTTGCCAGCTTTGCCTCAACCCTGACTTGCGAGGTGGGACGCGATTCGGTTGGGGGACCGTTCGCGGGCGCCATCTGGGTCTTTCGTTCACTTTTCTGGGACATGGGCCCGGCGCTCGTGGAGAGTGTCCAGGTGTTGGCCTGCTGGGCGCGTGCGAGTCTCTTGGGGGGACTGGGCGCTTGCGAGTAGGGGCACCTGGACGTGCCCTGTCCTTTCGTTGGGCTTGATGGGTGGCCCGAATACCTCCTCGCTGGTTTCTTCCCGAGGCGGTGAAACTTCCCATCCGTGCCACTCTCCAGCGGCCCTCGCCGTTTGGAGTGAGTTTGGGCCAGCGTTTACACCTTTCGAGTTTTTATGCTTTTCTCTTTCGAGCTTTCCCGCATGCACGCATTTGCCCCCCACCAGCCATGCCCAGCGTACGACCTGGACTGGATCGATCTACAGCTACCTGGCCTTCTACCTGGCCTGCAGCTGTCTGCATTCCTGTCCTCGGGCTGTGGCTCAGGTTCCTCGTCTTGGGGCCTGTCGGTGCCCTCGAGCGGTGCACCCATCGGCGGAGTTGGGGACGCCCTCTTGCGGTTATGCCGACGAGAGTCACGGTTTGACTTGCTACGTCGCGCGGACGCGACGTCAGCGGAAGAGGAGTTGTCGCCTGGCTCGATTCCCTGGCCTTGCGGTGACTTAGTGACTAGAGCTAGTTGGTGCCTGACGTAGCCTGAGTGGCTTAGCATAGTCTCTCTTCCTGTAGGCTTACCTCTCGGTAGCCTACGCTGGCCTGCCTCTACCTGTCTTAGGGGTACAGAGTCAGTAGTCTTCCGGGTACACAGTGAATACACCAGCCTGCATCTACAGCTGCTCCAGCACAGGGAGCCGGCCCCGCGCAGTACTGCGCGGGTGCCCAATCGGGTGGGAATCCTCCCATCCGACAAGTGCTATAGCTAGAGAGCGAGCGCTACTAGGCTATAGCTAGCGCTGCATGCGCAGCTGCCGGCACTACTAGCTATAGGCTACTATAGCTAGGCTAGCTAGCTATATATAGCTAGCGCTGGAGCTGCTCGCTCGCCGGCGACAGACCCTGAGACACTGCGCATGCGGCGGCCTGGCGCCCCGGGCCCGGCGGCCAGCGCAGGAGCACCGGCCGCGGTATCGAGCTCGAGCTCTAGGTGCGGCAGCAATTTGCAAGCCATTACCCTGCTCCATGCCAGCGCTATCGCTATAGCTAGCTACAGCGTCTAGCGCAAGCGTACGCGTGGCTCATACTAGGAGGCACGCACGTGCAGGCCCCAGACGAGGCCGGCTTCCGAGGTGGAGCCTGCAGACGCCCAAGGTTCGCCACTGTTGCTGTACCCTCCTCTCAGCCATCATGTTTTGGAGTGCATTTTCCAAAGCAAAAATCTCGAATTTTTCAATTAATTTTTCTTATGGCCGGCCGGCGGGGGTGCTGTACCCGCCCGGCTGCTAAATGACATGCGTCCGCAGGTCGCTCCGATGACGGAGAAGATCCGCAAGCCCGTGCGTCCGGTGGCGGCTCAGGGGTCCTCGGTACGTTGCCCTAGGCGCGACTATTATTTGAGGAGGGCCCAGGCAGCAAGTTGGTTCCGGTCCAACTTCCGGATCCCCGGCGGGAAATTGCCGGGAATCCCCGGCGCCGCGGCGATTCCCCGCCCCGCCCGGCCGCCAGCTCAGGCCACGGGCGGAGGGCGCCGGAGGCGCGGCGCCGCGGCCGCGGGCGGCGGGCGGCGGGGCGGCTCGCGGGCCGCGGCCGCGCCCGAGTCGCGGGACGTGGCGGAGGCGCGACGGGCCGCGGGGCGGCTCGCGGGACTAGTACTGGCGGAGGCGCGGCGGGCGGCGGGGTGGCTCGCCCGTGGGCGGGCCGGGCCGCCCCTTAAATTGGGCCTTATTAAATATTTAGTGCACGCGCGCATTACTTTACTAAGTTTTTGTTTTTTGGTGAATTACCGGCCACAGTCTCTAGAGTCTAGAT
This sequence comes from Cyanophora paradoxa, assembly GCA_004431415.1. NCBI lineage: Eukaryota > Glaucocystophyceae > Cyanophorales > Cyanophoraceae > Cyanophora > Cyanophora paradoxa. The sequence continues at coordinate 37,963 of QPMI01000289.1, read as the reverse complement.
CTAGAGTTTAGAGTCTAGACACCAGTACTGCTTATATTCAAGTGTTCTACGGTATTGCCAGCAAGTTGATCAGCCAGGCTGAGCCAGCTACCTAGTAGCCCCGGCGCCCCCCCCCCCCCCCCCCCCCCCCCCCCCCCCCCCCCCCCCCCCCCCCCCCCCCCGGCGCCCCCGCCGGGCCCCCGGGCGGGAGTCCGGGACCGGCGCCCCGCTGCCGCTGCCGGGCCGCTGGCGCCAGTGGGCGGGCAGCCTGGGGCCTGGGCCCGGCCCAAGATATCTCTTTCAAGTTTGCTTGGAAATCGATATGGCGGGCTGCTTAAAGCTTCTCGTGTCAGGCTGCAGCGCTCGGAGAGCTCTGCGGGCCGGCGCCGCGGACGCTGGAGTCGAGGGAGCTGCAGCCCCCGCCGCCCCCGCCGTCGCCGGCGCAGGGCGAGAGTGGCCCCGATGCGGGGCGGCGCCCCGCCGGCGCCGCGGGGGAGGCGCGGGTGAGATGCGAGGGGAGGGCGGGGGCGCGGAGCCGGAGCAGGCGGCGAGGCGGGTGGAGAGGCAGGCCGCGGCGTGCGCGAACTGCCCGCGGGAGAGGTGCGCCGAGACGGAGGAGAGGCCGAGGTCTGCCCCCGCGCACCCTCGTCATCGGTCGCCTGAGGCCGAGCGCCGGGGAGAGCGCCGGCGGGCGCGGGGGCGGGCACGAGAGGCGCGCACCGCGGTCGACGCTGACGGAGACGGTGAAGGGGAGGGACGTCGACGCGCACGGGGGCCCCGCCCCGGAGGCCGCCCGGGGCACGCCGCCCTCGGCCGGGCCCGGGCTCCCGCCCTCGGCAGCCCCGCCGGCGCCGCGGATCGCCCCCGAGCGGCTGGACTCGGGGCCCGGGGAGGACGCGAGGTCCGCGGGGTCGAACCCCGGCGAGGGCGTCACAGCGACGTAGAGGCGCGAGCCGGCCGCCGCCGGCGAGAAGGGGATCTCGACCTGCGCCCGGTCCGCGTTCGCCCGCGCCCCGAAGTGGTCTGCAGCAAATTGACGCGGTGAGGCGGGCCGGGGCCGGTAAAGGGCGCGCGGAGGCCGGGGCCGGGGGCGCGCCCTCGCCGGGGTACGGGTGGGAGAGGGAGGAGTAGGCGGTGACGAAGGAGGGGGCGGAGAGAGAGAGGAGAAGGCTCTGGCCGGCCCGCATGCGCGGCAGGTGCACCTGCACCCCGCGGCTCTCGCGGTTGGCACTCGGCGCTCGGGGCGCGCGGCCAATCGGGACGGGCGCCGGCGGCGGGGAGCGGGGCGCCGCACCTCGAAGAACTGGGCGGGCACGGCCTCCTCCTCGCCCTCCGGGGTGCCGCGGAACACGAGGAGGCCCTGCCTCTGCCTGCGCGGCGGCGGGAGGTCGGCTCGCGCGCAGCGGTGCCGGGGGGTGGGAGGGGCGGCAGCCGGCACCGGCCCAGCGCGAGGCGCTCCAGGGGGTGCACGTGCGCCTGGAGCGTGCAGTGCCCCTCGCTCGCCCCGGAGACCGCTGCAGCGCCGGGCCCGTCACACGCGCAGATTGGCTGATCCAAACGCGCCCGGCCCGCTCGCTCGGGGCTGCTGCGGGGGCGCGCACCGAGGTGGAGGTGCCTGGGGGCGGGCTTGGGGGAGGCGTCGGAGGGCCCCAGGCAGACCCCGAAGACGCCCAGCCCGCTCTGCTCCGACCGGAACTGCTCCAGCCGCAGCCGCTCCCCCTGCCCCCGCGCCGCGGCGCCCCCGCCCCCGCCCGTCAGGCCGCGTGGGGGCGGGGCTGGGTGGGGGGCTCCGCACCAGCGGCGCCGGGGTGCCGGGGGCGGCCTCGGGCCGGGGCGGGGCCTGGGGGGACGCGGAGGCGAAGACCTCGGCGACGCCGGCGGGGAAGACGGAGACGACGACCTGGCGCACGGAGAGGTGCATGCGAGGTCGGCGGCGAGCATCGAGGGCCGGGGCGGGCGACAGTCTCGCGCACGGGGCCGCGGTCGGGGCACGGGGCAGCGCGAGGCGGAGGAGGGCGGGGCGCTCCCCCAGCTGCACGTGCACGCGCTGCCCCGGCGCAAAGTCCACGGCCGCGGGGGCCGGGGCCTCCTCGGGGCGGGCCCTGGGGCCGCGCACGCAGATGCTCGGCGGCGGACGAGGGCCGAGCAGGCGGCCAGCGGGCGGGGCGGGACCCGGGACTGGTGGCGCCCTGGCGGCCCGCGGGCCCTTCGAGGCCGCCCCGGCGCGCGGCGAGGCCCGGGGCGCCCCCGCGGAGGCCCGGGGGCCGCGGCGGCCCCGCGGGCGTCGGCCTCGTGCGGGGGAGGCCGTGCAGGGACGCGAACTTGGAGGCGTGCGCGGCCGCCGCCGCCGCCGACGCCGAGCGCCGCTCTGCCCGCCCCGGCCTCAGCTAAACGGGAGCCCCGGCGCCCGGCGGCGCACCGATCTCGCCGAGGGACTTCTCGAGGGCGTCGTGGAAGTCGTCGCCGGCGGGGCCGGCGTGGGGCTGGGTCCCCTCCCGCTCCTCCGGCCCCGCCTCGGGCTCGGGCTCGGCCTCCGCGTCTGGCTCGGGCTCGGGCTCGGGCTCGGGCTGCATCGCGCCCGTCCACGCCCGCGCCATCCACTCGTCCCGCGTCGACCGCACCTTTGCCGCCTGCCTCCCCGCCGCCCCCGCCTCCCCGCCCGCCGCCGCCCCGCCGCCGCCCCGGGCCGGGCCTCGGGCCCCGGGGCCTCGAGGTGGAGATCGTGGAGGCGTACCCCGGCCAGCGCGGCGAGGCAGGGGGAGGCCGGCGCCGGCGCCGAAGCCGGCGAGGTTGAGGGGGGGCACCTCGCCGCAGGAGGCGGCGGGGGCGGAGGGGGCGGGGGAGCCCGGCACGGCGGCGTCGGCCTCGAGCAGCGGGAGGCAGAGGGGCGAGAGGCCGTCGCCGGGGAGCTCCAGCGGCGAAAGCCGCTCCCTCAGGCGGCCCCCGCTGTGGCCCTCGCCCTCGCCCTCCCGCGAGCCCCGCCGGCCGCCCCGCGGGCTGCTGAGCGAGCCGGGGGGAACGGAGCTGCTGTGGGTCCCGAGGGGCGGGCCGCGCAAGGGGGTAGGGGAGAGCGCGGCAAAGGCGTCGCGGAAGGGGGAGAGGGGCCGATACGGCGCTCCCGCGATCTGCTCTTGGAGGGAGCCGAGCCCCAGGCCGAGGCCCTCCGAGCACGACCGCGGGTGCGCGAGCGGGCGCAGGGGGCTGACGCTGCGACGCCCCCCGCCCGCTCGCTCGTCGGCGCCCAAGGGCGACGGCCTGCGCGTGGATGGAGTCAGGGCGGAGCTCGAGACGGCATGAAGCGCGGCGCCGGCGCGCTCGAGGAGGGTTCGCTGTGGCGCACGGTGCGAGGCGCGAGCAGCTCGCCGGTGGCCTCGCCGCGTGCGCGAGCGGGTGCGCGCCGTGTGCGTGGCGCGCCTCGTGGAAGCAGGCGACGGCGAGCGCAGCCGGCTCGTGCAGCTGGCCGAGCGACGGCGAGCGGGAGGCGAGCCTGCCGAAGCACCTGCACGATGTGTTAACAGCCGGGGCGAGCAGGCGCCAGACAGTGAAAGAGATACAGAGAGGCGAGGGGCCGCGCACGTGGCGCTCGCGCAGGACTGCGACGGGCGCTCCGCGCCCGGGGACGTCGACGGCGAAGGCGACGGCGAGCTGGCGACGAGAGCCTGGAGCCGCTCGAAAGCGCTCGGGGCCGCGGTCGCGATCGTCTGCGTATTCATCCCCCCGCTGCCGCCTCCAACCTCGAGCCCTGCTAGGCCTCAGAGCTCGAGGTACGTATATTCAGCGAAGGCGCACGCGGCGCCCGCGGCCGCTACAGCTAGCGCTGCGCCGCACGGAAAGTGGTTCACCGCGGCCGACTGCAGCTAAAGCAATCCTGCACGCGAAAGCAAACCAACTTTGCGGAGACTACGTGGTCGGCTGCACGCAGGTTCCGAGCTCGAGCGATCTTCGACTATTCGTCGTTGATGCTGCTCATGCTGTCGCACATCGCTCCACGCATAGAGTAGAGCCAGATCGATCGATTGCGGCTGCTGGCCGGAGGTTAGCAACGCGCCGTGACGTCCCGCTGACGTCGACGTGGTTCGTCAAAGCGTGTTGGACGTCTCCTGCCGCGAGTTCTGCGCACGTGCTGCAGCTGTGCTCGCGTCAGCTCATGATCTAGGCGCGTCCAGCGCGAGTTGTCTCAGCTTGTCTGAACAGCTCCACTTTTTTGGAGGGGGGGTTTCTTCGCGCCGGGTACAACGTCCAATGTCCACTTCCACTTCCACTTCCAAGGTCGCCAGGCGCGAAGCTGTCGCTGACTCGCTGTACTCGCGTCAGCTTACGATTTAGCTAAAGGTGCGCCCGGCGACGAGCCGCGCCATCCACTTTTGAGGGGGGAGGGTCCGACCCCAGCCGGGTACAGCGTTTCCAATCGCGAGCACCCGTGAGGCAGTCACGCTCCGCCTGCCCGCAAGGTTGACGCCTCGAGCTCAAGCAGTGGCAGCGCCTCGTCGGTGCGCCCAACTCCCAGGCCCGCCGTCATCGCGCGCGCCATCAAATCCTGACGTTTCGCATTCGTCGCTTCAATTCTCGGGTGCGCGCCCAGGCTTCACAAGCATGTTCGTCTTCGATCTTCGAGCGAGCGCGCGGCGTCACTCGCTCGCCTGCTGCTCGTTTTTGGGCCCGGGCCGTGCGTGCTTAACCCGCTGATCCAGAGAACAGCTGCAGCCGAGCGAGAAGCATGGGCGGCGTGTGCTGCAAGAAGAGCCCACAGCCGCTCACCGTGCACCTCGATTGCAATGGGCTGCCATTTGCGTGCGCACCGGTCAAGCCGAAGAGCAGCGCGCCGGCGTCCAGCGAGGAGGGCGTGCTGACGATCAGCAGCGGCGAGAAGAAGGTCGCGAGCGCAGCGCCAGCGGCGCCAGCAGCGCCCGAGAAGCAGCGCCAGGAGCAGCCGCAGAAGCCGGCCCCGATGTGCGATGACGCGCCGCCCGCGAAGGGCGAGAAGCCTCCCGCCGCGGCAGCCGCGCTGGAGGTCGCGGACGTGTCGCTGGAGCTCGAGTTCGGCGGCGGAGCGTCGGCTGGCGCCGGCGGCATCGACGGCGTATGCGAAGCGGCGGCGCTGCGGGCGCTGGGCGGGGCGTGGGAGGCGCGGAGCCTGGCGCAGCTGGCCGCCCTGTACCGCCTCGCGCACGAGGCGGACGCGGCGGAGTCGATGCCGCTCGTTCGCGACGGGTTCGGCGGCGACGCGGCGGCCGCTCGCGCGAGCCTGCGGCGTCTCTGCGAGAAGGGTGCGCCCGTCCAGTCCCCCGCGCTCGGCCCCGCCCGACGCGCGCGGCCGCGCGCAGCGCTCTCTGTGTTCGCGAGCGAGGGGGCGCCGACGGAGGAGCAGCTCGCGGACATCTGCGGCCTCGTCGCCTCCGGCGACGCCGAACTGTGCCGCAGGGCGCGCCCGCCGCCCGCTTCCCACTCCCGCGCTCGGCTCTGATGCGGGGCCGGCAGCTGGCGGACGCGCTGCTGAAGAAGGCGGGCGGGTCGCAGCTGGCGGACCCGCGGCTGCTGGGCGCCGTCGCCCGGACGCTGGAGCGCCTCCCGCCGGGCACCTTCTCCTCCTCCGACTGGGGCAGCGTCACCGGCTTCTGCGCCGCCCAGGTGGCCCCCCGCCCGCCCGCCCGCCGAGGCCCGCCGCGCCCCTGAGGCCGCCCCCGCGCAGCTCGACCCCGCGGTCTTCAAGGCAGGCCCCGCCCGCCCGCGCCGCCGCGCCGGGGCGCCGCGGCTGAGGGGCGCGGGGGCAGGGGGCGGCGCCGCAGGACGCGGACTCGCACGCGCGCCTCGAGCTCGTCTCTGCCGTCCTCGCCGCCCTCGAGGCCGCCGGCGACGGTGCGCCCGCCCCCGCCCCCCGCCGCGGCCCGGGGCTGACGGGGCGGGCAGCGGGGACGCGCGGGCGCGGGTGGGGCACGAGGACCTGGTGCGGCCGCTGAGCGGGCGGCTGGACGAGATCGCGCGGCAGGCGCGGGGGAGGGCTGGTGGCGGGCCGAGGCGGCGGCGCGGCTCGCGCAGCAGGCGCTCGTCGCCGCGCGCTCCGACTTCGACCGCTTCGGCGACGCCGTGCGCCGCGCGAAGGCCGCCGGTGCGCCCGCCCCGCGCGCGGCGGTGCGTGTCGGGGCTGACGGGGCGGGCCAGGGCGGGTGGCGGTGGTGCTCTTCCGCGCCGGCCGCCTCGTGGCCGAGGGCGTCGCCACCTGCGGCGCCGCCACCGTGCGCCCTTGCCCCCCGCCCCCCTCTTCTACCCCCCCCCCCCCTTCTTCCCCCCTCCGCCCTACACCGCCCGCCCCTCTGCCACCACCGGCCACGCCGCCGCCGCCGCCGATGCCGGCGCAGGTGATCGACATCGTTCTGCTGTGCGCGGAGCACCGGAACGACGCGGCCGAGCTCCTCCGCGAGGTGCGGCGCGCCCCCGGCGGCCGCCCGGCCCCGCCAGAGCGCTCGCCGCCACGGATCGATTTGTTCACGCTGCCGAACCCTGGCTGCCTTTCTCGCCGCTCACCCGCGGGTCCGCAGGTGTGGGGCGCCGCGAGGGTGGTGGCGGGGGCGGATCAGCCGCCCAGCAAGCAGCGCTGGTTCGCGCGGGCGCGGCTGCTGGGGACGCTGGCGGCGCGCGGGGCCGGGGACGAGCTGGAGGCGCTGCTGGAGGAGGCGGACGGGGCGGCCCTGGCGGAGGCGGCCGCCTGCCGCGAGCTCGCCCTGGCGCTCTGCGCCGCCCTCTTCCGCCTCGCGGGCGCCGGCTGGCCGCGGGCCGCGGCGCACGTCTACATGCTCGCCCGCCGCGCCGTCGAGGCCGGCGACGCCGGCGCGGGGCCGCTGGAGGCGGCGGCGGGGCCCTCGCCTCGCTCGCCGCCCTCGAGGGGGCGGCCCGGTCGCCGAGGAGGCCCTCACCTGGCTCCGCCGCCTCGCCGCCTCGAAGAGCAGCAGCGCCGCCGCCGCCGCCGCCCGCGCCGCCGCGAAGCGGACCCTCCGCCTCGACCCCGCCGCCCTCGCGGCCGCCGACTCGTGCAAGGCCCTCCCCTGCCCGCGCCTCGCGCCGGTGCCGCCGGCCGCCCCCGTCGCGCCCCTCGCGGGCGGCGGCCCGTCGGAGCTGCTGCGCATGGCGCGCGCGGCGGCGCCGGCGGAGGAGCGGCTCGCCGAGGCGCTGCAGCAGGCGCGGGCGGCCGCGCTGGCCAAGTACGAGGCGGAGGAGGCCGAGCTGGCGAGGAAAGCAGTGGAGGAGGCGGCGCACCTGCTCGTGTACGTGCCGGCGAAGGCGACGGCGGAGGCGGAGACGCGCGCCGCGCCGGACGCGCCCCGCTTCGACCTCGAGGAGGCGCTCGCGGCGTTCGCGGAGCGGGGCGAGGGGCCGGCCGGCCGGGGGCCCTACCGCAGCCTCCTCCTCTCCGGCGACTCGGGCTGCAGCAAGACGACCGTCCTCCGCCGCCTCCACCGCCGCCTGCTCGCCGCATGGCGGCCCGGGCGGCCCTTCCCCGTCTTCCTCTCCCTCCCCTCGATCGGGCCCCACCGCCGCCTGGCCGACGCGCTGCTGCTGTCGGCCGGCCTCCCCGCGGACCAGTCCTCTCCGGTCGCCGAACTCCCCAAACGGTGCCTCCGTGTCACCCGCCGCTGCCCGCCTGCTCCACTCACCACTCATGCAGCGGCGGCCTCCTCGTTCTTCTGGATGCGTACGACGAGGGGACCGATGGGCGGGAGGGCAAGGTGTGTCGCTCTCCTCCTTCCGTGCGGCGGGGCGCGCTGATGTGACGGCAGCCGCCGTACGCGATGGACGCTGATCTGCCGCGGCTCGCGGCGCGCCTCGTCGTCGCCTGCCGCGCCACCTTCGTCCCCTGCCTCGGGGCCCGCTACCGGGTGCGGCCCGGTCGACCCCAGGCGAGTCTCGAATGGAGCGCTCACGCGCGCCGGTGCCGCAGGAGCGGTTCGCGCTGGACGAGGCGTCGGGCGCCCGCTCCGTGTGCGAGGCGTGGACCTGCCCCTTCTCCCCCGAGCAGGCGCGCCCGGCGGCCCCAGCCGCGCCCCGCCGCTCCCGCCTCGCGCGAATCCCTTTGCAGATCAAGGAGTACGTCGACCTGTGGGTCAAGGAGGCGCGGCCCGACGGCGACGCCAAGTGGTGCGCAGCTTGCATTGCTGATCTGTCTGTTCTGAACGTATCTTACTCGAAGCGCGCGGCAGGCACATGGAGACGCTGCGGGAGGTGCACGGCCTGCTGGACGTCATCCGCACGCCCTTCGTGCTCTCCATCGCCCTCCGCGCTCTTCCCAAGATCAAGGCCAACTCGGCGGGCGGCGCCGGGCGGCGCCTCACGGAGGGCGACCGCGTGCTCCTGCGCGACGTGTACGACGCGTTCGTGGCCGGCTGGCTCGAGCGGGAGGAGAAGCGTTGGGCCTCACAGGGCGGTTCGGCGGCCTTGGCCGACGAGTGCCGCCGCCTCTGCATTGAGATCGCGCGGCTGATGGACCGCGCTCGCACCACTGCCTTCTCGGTGCCCCTCGCCAAGTCGACTGGTCTCGGGCAGCCTATCTCCCTCGAAGCCATCGAGGCCCTGCCGGATCCCGAGCGCTCCATGCGGCGCGCCTCCGAGATACTGAAGAAGCTTCAGGCACGCCGCGGCCCGCTAGCTATATACCGCTGCCCCGACCTAACCACATCCTCGCAGCGCTCAAAGGAGGCGGCGCTGTTAGCCGCGCCGTTGGATGCTGAACGCTCCGCCGACGCCGGCGCTCGCGGCCAGGAGATCCTCTACCGCTTCCTTCACGGCGAGTCCCCCTTGCTCGGGGTCGTGCCGCGGTTCTGATCGCGGGCCGCGCAGCGTCGCTCAAGGAGTACTTCATCGCGAACGGCATCGAACGCCTCAAGGGAATCGAGGTCATCACGGAGCTTGGCCGCCGGTGCGCTTCACACCTGAAGAGCCTCATGATCACGTATCCTTAGAATGCGAATCGCACGTTAACGCCGTGGGGGGCTCGACTGCAGGTCGTATGTGGACGACTCGGCGATCGTGCGGTTCCTGGCGGAGCGCGCGCGCCGCACGCCCGAGTTCCGCGAGGTGCTGTGGGAGGTCGTCCGCCGGTCGCGGGACGTTGGGGTCGCCATCGACTCACATCATGCCATTGCCGCGTGCAACGCGCTCACGGTGCTGAACGCTGCCGGCGAGTCGTTCGCGGGGGCCGACCTGCGCGGCGTGCGCGCCCCGGGGGCCGACCTGTACCGCATGGAGGCCGCCGGCGCCGACCTGCGTGAGGCCGACCTCAGCGGGGCCTGCCTCCAGGAGGCGAACCTGTCGGGGGCGGACCTGCGCGGCGCCGTACTCGAGAACGTCCGCACAGGCTTGTTGGTGCGCGCAGCTGCCCAACCTACGCGTTCGCATTTCAATCTAGATCTCCACAAATTTGCCGACAATAACGCGACCCGCGCGCAGCCGCTGTACACGAGACGCGACGGCGAAACCGCTTCGAAGTCCTCTACGAACGCCGTCAACGCCGTCGCCTTCTCTCCGCTGAAGGAGAACGGCCTCGTCGCGACGGGCTGGGAGGACGGGACGCTCGCGCTCCTGCGCGCCGGCACGGCGGAAGAGTTTCTGGTGGTCGACACGGGCGTCAGCATCACAGGCGTTGCCTTCACTCCGGTGCGTCGCTCCACGCTTGCCGTCGCACCGCGAACGATCATGTGCATGAACAATGCCCGCGTGGGCGTTTGCAAAGAACGATCATGAACACGTGCGCGCAGAGCGGGGATGCCCTGTACGCGGCCGGAGCGGACGGATTCGTGCGGTTGCGCTCCGCCTCCGACGGGTCCGTCGTCCGTGAGTGGAGGGCGCACAACGCACCCGTGCTCGCAATTGCGCTGGCCAAAGTGCGTTTTCGCTCGGTCAGGAGCGCGGACCAATCTCGTCCTTAGCTTTTTCGCCAGGACGGGAAGCTGTTGGTGACGGGCAGTGAGAATGGAACAGTGCGCGTGTGGATGACAACGGACATGCGGCTGCAGGAGACGTACAAGGGCCACGAGGGTCGCGTCTTCGCCGTCGCGGTCTCGCCGAAGGACGCGGCGCTGGTGGCGTCGGGCGGCGAGGACGGGAGCGTGCGGCTGTGGCAGAACGGCGAGGAGGTGGCCGCGCTGCGCGGCAGCGCCGAGCCCGTCAAGGCCGTCGCCTTCTCGCCGGTCGGCCCCTCCCCTTGCCATGACCGTCAACCCCCCTCCGCTGATCGCTGGCTGCGCAGGACGGGGTGCTGGTGGCGGCGGCGGGCTGCGACAACACTGTGCGCCTGTGGAGCGTTCAGGACGGCAGGCTCGTACGGGAGATGCGGGGGCATCACTACTGGATCGAGGCGCTGGCCTTCGCTCCCGTGCGCCTCTTGATTTAGATGGACGCGATGCGGCTTTAATTTAAGGAGCTACTGCATGCGCAGGACGGCTCGTTCCTCGCGTCCGGCAGCTGGGACAAGACGGTGCACGCCTTCGTTGTTTTACGCGTGTCTGGCTCTTGCACGTTCGCTATTTCTGATGATCTGGCTCTCTTGCCACGCACAGATCCGGGTCTGGAGGCTTCCAGAGGGAGCTCTGCAGGCGGTTCTCAGCGGGCACACCGCCAACATTTTGGGACTTGATGTATCGCCCGTGCGTGCACCCTCGCTTCTCTGGGCGTGGTGAACCGCGGTGATGCACAGCGCAGGACGGATCGCATATCGTATCAGGGGCCCTCGACAAGACAGTTCGGCTGTGGGGCACGGCGACGAGTGCCGGCGAGCGGCGGGAGCTGGAGCCGAACGGTACGACGCGCCGCGTGACCTGCCTGGCGGTCGCGGCCGAGGGTGCCTGCTTCGCGGCGGGGAGCTACGACGGCAACGTCCGCATCCGCTCTGCTATCGACGGGACTGCCCTTCGTCTGCTGAGGAGCCCGGCCGTGGAAGGGGCTGAGAAGCTTCCTGCGGCCGTCGGCGCCTCGTCCGCTCCGCTCGAAGTCAACGCAGTCGCCATCTCCGCCGTTCGTTCAGCCTGACCGGCGACCTCGTGAGGCGCTCGCAATTGCTAACTACTGAGCAGGAGGGGGATTTGGTGGCGGTCGCCGGCACAAGCCGCTGGATTTGCCTGTGGAAGGGCGACGGCACAGTTCTCAGCCACTGGCATGCGCATCGCGACGCCATTTGGGGTCTCTCCATGTCGCGGGTACGATGAACCGCGCGCGATATTCTAGGCCCCAGGTCGGCGCTGATTATAAACCTTCCGGGCAGGACGGGAACACACTGGCGTCGTGTTCGGCGGACGGGACAGTGCGGGTGTGGAGGGCGGCGGGCGGTTTCCTGCTGCGGGAGTACAAGGGCCACGAGGGTCGCGTCTTCGCCGTCGCGGTCTCGCCGAAGGACGCGGCGCTGGTGGCGTCGGGCGGCGAGGACGGGAGCGTGCGGCTGTGGCAGAACGGCGAGGAGGTGGCCGCGCTGCGGGCCAGCGCCGAGCCCGTCAAGGCCGTCGCCTTCTCGCCGGTCGGCCCCTCCCCTTGCCATGACCATCCATCCCCCTCCGCTGATCGCTGGCTGCGCAGGACGGGGCGCTGGTGGCGGCGGCGGGCTGCGACAACACTGTGCGCCTGTGGGGCGTCGCGGACGGGCGGCTGCGCTGGTCGACCTCGGGCCACAGCTGGTGGATCACCTCGCTCGCCTTCTCGCCGGTGCGGGCCGCGTGGCGCGCCCATCCCGCAGCGCCCGCCCTGACGCCGCCCATGGCCAACAGGATGGTTCGAAGATCGCGTCGAGCAGCTTCGACCGCAGCGTGCGCGCGGCCCCAACCGTGGCGGCGTCTCGCTTCCCGCGCGCCCCGCTGAGCCCGGCCTGGCCGCAGGTTCGGGTGTGGGGTGCAGAGGACGGCGCGCCGCTTTGGACGCTGCGGGGCCACATCAGCTGGGTCTTCGCAGTCGGCTTCACTCCCGTGCGTGAATTCTCCTGAAGCCTAGATTTAGAATTAATCGATATCGGCCTGCCCGGGCTCTGACGTAAAGTGCAGGACGGGACGCGCGTCATCTCGAGCGGAAACGGCAACATTTTCCGCTTTTGGCGCCTCGGGGAGGGGCCGAGTGCGGAGGGGGCCTGCGTCCGCCGCGTGGGGCTCGGGCAACAGCTCGAGGCCGTGGGTGCCCGCGTGCGTCGGCTTCTTGTTTTACACCACCCTTCGCCCCCATTAATATCTAATTTCTGAAATGTGGTCGCTCGCGCGCCTTTGAATTCTTCCCGCGCTGCAGGTGGACGAGACGACGAAGGCGGGGGAGGTGCTGCGGCGGGTCCTGGCGGATCGGGCGGAGCCGCCCCCGCTGGGCTTCCTGCGCTCGGGGCGGCTCGACCCGGCGGCCGGGATGACGCCCCCGCCCCATCTCGAGTCGGCCCTCGCGTTCCTGCGCGACGCCTAGGCCTCTCTCCTGTAGCTAACGTTATAAGAGACTATTGCTAAGAAGAATGTATACGTAAGAATGTCTTCGTTCGATCCAATCAGTTCGCTTGAAATGAAGTTGTTGTATTTCGAAGTCATGATCAAAGGCCTCATTCAGGAGCCTCTGCAGCTGGGCTTTCAATACTTCGAAATCTCGTAGGTTGAGGTCACAGTAAATTAAATTTCTAAACAGTAAGCTTATGGAGGAAAAGGTTTTCATGCACTTCAGCTGTTACAGACAGGCGCCGCGGGGCTGCAATTTGCAATCTTTCATTATCATATCGAATTCTCCGTTCCCAGCATCATGTACGTCGCTAGCGCTGTAGCTTGCGCTGTACATTAAGCTTAAGCCATCTTGACAAGCATTAAAGTGCAGCGATATCCGATGATCTGCATATGCATATGCCATGCACCTGTGCACGTGCACTAGTACTCAATTTGCAAGTCGAGTTCGACACTCACTGTCAAGGGTACCGGTACGTATACCCCGGCTCATGCATGTAATTGTACAACATTAACGTTTCGAAGCTTAACACCTCTTCGCGATAAAAATAATCTACAGCTACAGCTAGCCCTGCTAACGGCGTACGCGTCACGTTAGAAGTAGTATCGATATCGATACCGTTATCGAACGTTCCGAATTCGAAGGTCGCAGCTGGCAGGCTCATGGATCCGTGCGATGTGCAGATCTCACTGATTCAGAGTCTCGAACTCAAACCTTCAGCTTGCCGGCGTGGCGAGCTCAAGCTCGAGCTTATATATACTTTCGATGCTAGCTAGGCCGGCACGACGTACTGATCCGCGGCCGGATCGGATCGATATCGATATCTGGATTTCAGATATCGTTCCGAATTCGAAAAACGTGCGATGTCATCGATATCATCGATATCATCGATATCATCGATAACATCGATATCATGATCATGATCACGATCAAGTGGCTATACAGAAATTGTACAGCATATGCATGCATATGATGGTGGTCGGATTTCAATCCCGGCCCGTCGCGATTGCCCATGGCCATGGCTCATTTCGAAACGAAAAAGCCGGCTGCCGGATCGATGGGATCCGAGCGCGGGTAGCCGACAGGCGGAGGGGCGGCCCGGTCCGCCAGGACCCGCCGCAGCACCTCCCCCGCCTTCGTCGTCTCGTCCACCTGCAGCGCGGGAATCCAAAGGCGCGTGAGCGAAGGACTCGCAATCGGAGGGGGCGAAGCCATGTAATGCGCAAGTAGAAGCACTGACGTGGGTGGCGACGGCCTCGAGCTGCTGGGTGAGCCCCACGCGGCGGACGCAGGCCCCGTCCGCCCCCGGCCCCTCCCCGAGGCGCCAGAATCGAATGCTGCCGCCGACCCCGCTCGAGAGCACGTGCTTGCCGTCCTGCGCTGCATTTCAGGCGGCGCAGGCGCGGGCGCGCTCGAGCAGCTGGCGCACCGGCGTAAACGCGACTGTGAAGACCCAGCTCGTGTGGCCCCGCAGGGTCCACAGCGGCGCGCCGTCCTCTGCACCCCACACCCGAACCTGCGGCCGGGCCGGGCTCAGCAGAGCGCACGGGACGCGAGGCGCCGCCACGGTTGGGGCCGTGCGCACGCTGCGGTCGAAGCTGCTCGACGCGATCTTCGAACCATCCTGTTGGCCATGGGCGGCGTCAGGGCGGGCGCTGCGGGATGGGCGCGCCACGCGGCCCGCACCGGCGAGAAGGCGAGCGAGGTGATCCACCAGCTGTGGCCCGAGGCCGACCAGCGCAGCCGCCCGTCCGCGACGCCCCACAGGCGCACAGTGTTGTCGCAGCCCGCCGCCGCCACCAGCGCCCCGTCCTGCGCAGCCAGCGATCAGCGGAGGGGGATGGATGGTCATGGCACGGGGAGGGGCCGACCGGCGAGAAGGCGACGGCCTTGACGGGCTCGGCGCTGGCCCGCAGCGCGGCCACCTCCTCGCCGTTCTGCCACAGCCGCACGCTCCCGTCCTCGCCGCCCGACGCCACCAGCGCCGCGTCCTTCGGCGAGACCGCGACGGCGAAGACGCGACCCTCGTGGCCCTTGTACTCCCGCAGCAGGAAACCGCCCGCCGCCCTCCACACCCGCACTGTCCCGTCCGCCGAACACGACGCCAGTGTGTTCCCGTCCTGCCCGGAAGGTTTATAATGAGCGCCGACCTGGGGCCTAGAATATCGCGGTCCATCGTACCCGCGACATGGAGAGACCCCAAATGGCGTCGTGATGCGCATGCCAGTGGCTGAGAAGAGACCCGTCCGCTTTCCACAGGCTCAGCCAGCGGTCAGTCCCGGCGGAAGCCACCAAATCCCCCTCCTGCCGGCATATAATGATTAGCAAGAATTCGGCACTAGCGCCATTAATATTGAGGTACGGGCAGAACGGACGGCGGAGATGGCGACGGCGTTGACCTCGGCGGCGGCGGAGGACTCGGCGACGGCGGCGGGGAAGGCGTCGGAGCCGTCCACGGGCGGGTTCTTCATCAGGCGGAGGAGCGCCCCGTCGGCCGCGGAGCGGATGCGGACGCTGCCGTCGTAGCTCCCCGCCGCGAAGCGCATCGCCCCCTCCGCTGCCGCGACCGCCAGGCTGGGCACGCGCCGCGTCGACCCGTTCGGCTCCAGCTCCCGCCGCTCGCCCGTCACCGTCGCCGCAGCCGACAGCCGCACCGTTCTGTCCCGCGATCCCGACACGAAGAGCGTTCCGTCCTGCGCGCCACCCATCGATATCGCATCGCACGCGGGAGACTCTGTTCCATGCGCATGCATATGCAAGCGTGGTGCGCACGGGCGAGAGGGCGAGGGCGTAGATGTTGTCCGTGTGCCCGCTGATGACCGCCTGCTGGGCTCCGTCCGGCAGGCCCCACACGCGAATCTGCGCGCGGCGAGAGAGCCAAATTGTCATGATTAGGAATCGCAGATGAGCGAGAACTGCACACACAAGGACGAAAACGCACAGTCTTGTCCCAGCTGGCCGAAGCAAGGAATGAGCCGTCCTGCACATGCAAGGGATCCATCGGGCCGTGCACGTGCACGTGCCGCGTCGAACAGGGCGGAGAACGAACGCACGTGGGAGAAGACGAGCCCCTCGACCCAAAACAAGTGCCCCGCCAACTCCTGCACGAGGCTCCCGTCCTCGACGCTCCAGAGGCGCACGTTCTTGTCGAACCCGCCCGACGCCAGCAGCGTCCCGTCCTGCGCAGCCTCGCCCTCAGCGGGGGCGGATGGAAGACCGCCGACGGTCGCAACGTTAACAGAGGGGGCGCACTGGCGAGAACGCGACGGCTTTGACGGCCTTTGCAAAGCCGCGCAGCACGCCGACCTCCTCGCCGTCTCGCCACAGCCGCACGCTCCCATCCTCCCCGCCAGAAGCCACCAGCGCCGCATCCGTCGGCGAGAACGCGAGAGCGAAAACACGGCCGGCATGGCCGTCATATGTCTGCTGCAGCTGCCCGTCCGCCGCCCTCCAGACCCGCACCGTCCCGTCTGTGCTGCCCGTTGCCAAATACACCCCATCCTGACGAACGCTCAGCCCACGAGAGTAATATAACCTGCAATCGGTGCGGGTTGCAGTGCACGCGCTTTGGAGAGGGCCATCGCAAGCGCGGGTCCTTCGTGCGCCTTCCACTCGCGAATGACCGACCCGTCCATGGAGGAGCGCAGCCGCACGAACCCATCGGCCCCTGCCACGTAGAGCGCCCCGCCACTCTGCTCGCGCACGCAGCCGGTCACGCGGGGCGCAAACAAAGACATGGCAGCTGCAAGACGCACGGGCGTAAATATGATGCGAGCAATACTGACGCCCGTGTCGACCACCAGAAACTCCTCTGTCGTGCCGGCGCGCAGGAGCGCGAGCGTCCCGTCCTCCCAGCCCGTCGCGACGAGGCCGTTCTCCTTCAGCGGAGAGAAGGCGACGGCGTTGACGGCGTTGATGGCGGGCCTGTCGTGCTTGCTCGCGATTGAGGCTTCCCCGGAAGGGAGCTTGCCATCGGGTTTCTTGAGCCTGTACAGCGGCTGCGACACGGAGAGTGTCGGCAACATGCGTGCAAATACGATTATGCCTTTCGAATTATTATCATTAGCACCTGCAGGCCCGTGCGGACGTTCTCGAGTACAGCGCCGCGCAGGTCCGCCCCCGACAGGTTCGCCTCCTGGAGGCAGGCCCCGCTGAGGTCGGCCTCGCGCAGGTCGGCGCCGGCGGCCTCCATGCGGTACAGGTCGGCCCCCGGGGCGCGCACGCCGCGCAGGTCGGCCCCCGCGAACGACTCGCCGGCGGCGTTCAGCACCGTGAGCGCGTTGCACGCGGCGATGGCTTTGGGCGAGTTGCAGGGAACGTCGCGCGAGAGGCGGACGATGCCCCAAAGCATCTCGCGGAAGGAAGGCTCGCGGCGCGCGCGCTCCGCCAGGAACCGCACGATTGCGGAGTCATCGACGTACGACCTGCAGTCGGGCCGTGCGCAACGTTGTTAGGCAATTCGCAATTGCAGTACAGGGGAGGCTCTGCCGATTCGCACCGGCGGCCGAGCTCCGCGATGGCCTCCTCGCCTCGGAGGCGGTGGATGCCGTCCGCAATGAAGTACTCCTTCAGCGACGCTGCGCGACCCGCGATCAGAATTCGAACCGCGGCACGACCGCGAGCGAGAGGCCGGGGCACGCGCCGTGAAGGAAGCGGTAGAGGATCTCCTGGCCGCGAGCGCCGGCGTCGGCGGAGCAGACCTCGCGGTGGAACGGCGCGGCGTCCAGCACCGCCTCCTTCGAGCGCTGCGCGGGGCGCGGTCAGCGGCGGAGTCGCAAGTACAGACAGTGGCGGGCCGCGGCGTGCCTGAAGCCTCTTGAGGATCTCGGAGGCGAGCCGCGTTGCGCGCTCGGGTTCGGAAAGCGGTTCGAGGGCGAGCTGTTGCCCGAGACCAGTCGACTTGGCGAGGGGCACCGAGAAGGCGGTCGTGCGGGCGCGGTCCATCAGCCGCGCGATCTCGATGCAGAGGCGGCGGCACTCGTCGGCCAGGGCCGCCGAGCCGCCCCGCGGGGCCCACCGGTCCTCCTCCCGCTCGAGCCAGCCCGCCACGAACGCGTCGTACACGTCGCGCAGGAGCACGCGGTCGCCCTCTCTGAGGCGCCCCCCGGCGCCGCCCGCCGAGTTGGCCTTGATCTTGGGGAGGGCGCGGAGGGCGATGGAGAGCACGAAGGGCGTGCGGATGACGTCCAGCAGACCGTGCACCTCCCGCAGCGTCTCCATGTGCCTGTGCATGCGGCGCGCTCAGAGTACGATACGTTCAGAACAGACAGATCAACAATGCAAGCTGCGCACCACTTGGCGTCGCCGTCGGGCCGGGCCTCCTTGACCCACAGGTCGACGTACTCCTCGATCTGCGAAGGGGCTCGCGCGAGGCGGGAGCGGCGGGGCGCGGCGGGGCGCGGCTGGGGCGGCGAGCCTGCTCGGGAGAGAAGGGGCAGGTCCACGCCTCGCACACGGAGCGGGCGCCCGACGCCTCGTCCAGCGCAAACCGCTCCTGCGGCGCAGGCGCGCGTGAGCGCTCCATTCGAGA
Source organism: Cyanophora paradoxa (assembly GCA_004431415.1). Lineage (NCBI taxonomy): Eukaryota > Glaucocystophyceae > Cyanophorales > Cyanophoraceae > Cyanophora > Cyanophora paradoxa. The sequence goes on along the minus strand of QPMI01000289.1, from coordinate 20,016 downwards.
AGGGCCCTGGGTCGACCGGGCCGCACGCGGTAGCGGGCGCCGAGGCAGGGGATGAAGGTGGCGCGGCAGGCGACGACGAGGCGCGCCGCGAGCCGCGGCAGATCAGCGTCCATCGCGTACGGCGCCTTGCCCTCCCTCCCATCGGCTGATTCGTCATATGAGTCCAAAAGAACGAGAAGGCCGCCGCTGCAGGAGGGATGATCAGAGGAGGCGGGCGGCGGCGGGTGACACGGAGGCACCGTTTGGGGAGCTCGGCGATCAGAGAGGACTGGTCCGCGGGGAGGCCGGCCGACAGCAGCAGCGCGTCGGCCAGGCGGCGGTGGGGCCCGAGCGAGGGGAGGGAGAGGAAGACGGGGAAGGGCCGCCCGGGGCGCCACGCGGCGAGCAGGCGGCGGTGGAGGCGGCGCAGGACGGTCGTCTTGCTGCAGCCCGAGTCGCCGGAGAGGAGGAGGCTGCGGTAGGGCCCCCGGCCGGCCGGCCCCTCGCCCCGCTCCGCGAACGCCGCGAGCGCCTCCTCGAGGTCGAAGCGGGGCGCGTCCGGCGCGGCGCGCGTCTCCGCCTCCGCCGTCGCCTTCGCCGGCACGTACACGAGCAGGTGCGCCGCCTCCTCCAGTGCTTTCCTCGCCAGCTCGGCCTCCTCCGCCTCGTACTTGGCCAGCGCGGCCGCCCGCGCCTGCTGCAGCGCCTCGGCGAGCCGCTCCTCCGCCGGCGCCGCCGCGCGCGCCACCCGCAGCAGCTCCGACGGGCCGCCACCAGGGAGGGGAGCGACGGGGGCGGCCGGCGGCACCGGCGCGAGGCGCGGGCAGGGGAGGGCCTTGCACGAGTCGGCGGCCGCGAGGGCGGCGGGGTCGAGGCGGAGGGTCCGCTTCGCGGCGGCGCGGGCGGCGGCGGCGGCGGCGCTGCTGCTCTTGGAGGCGGCGAGGCGGCGGAGCCAGGTGAGGGCCTCCTCGGCGACCGGGCCGCCCCCTCGAGGGCGGCGAGCGAGGCGAGGGCCCCGCCGCCGCCTCCAGCGGCCCGCGCCGGCGTCGCCGGCCTCGACGGCGCGGCGGGCGAGCATGTAGACGTGCGCGGCGGCCCGCGGCCAGCCGGCGCCGGCGAGGCGGAAGAGGGCGGCGCAGAGCGCCAGGGCGAGCTCGCGGCAGGCGGCCGCCTCCGCCAGGGCCGCCCCGTCCGCCTCCTCCAGCAGCGCCTCCAGCTCGTCCCCGGCCCGCGCGCCGCCAGCGTCCCCAGCAGCCGCGCCCGCGCGAACCAGCGCTGCCGGCTCGCAGGCTGGTCCGCCCCCGCCACCACCCTCGCCGCGCCCCACACCTGCGGCCCCCGCGGATGAGCGGCGCGAAAGGCAGCCGGGGTTCGGCAGCGTGAACGAATCGATCTGTGGCGGCGTCCGCTCTGGCGGGGCCGGCCGGCCGCCGGGGGCGCGCCGCACCTCGCGGAGGAGCTCGGCCGCGTCGTTCCGGTGCTCCGCGCACAGCAGAACGATGTCGATCACCTGCGCCGGCATCGGCGGCGGCGCGGCCGGCGAAGGCGGAGGGGCGGGCGGTGTAGCGGGGAGGGGGTTGGGAGGGAGAAGAGGAGGGAAGGGGGGAGCTTTTCGGCGGGGGCGGGGAGAGGAGAGGAGGGGGAGGGGGGGGGGGGGTTGAGGGACGGAGGGGGGCGGAGGGGAGGGAAGGGTAGGGGAGGGAGGGGTGGGGGCTGTTTGGAGGAGGGGATGGGGAGGGAGGGGGTAGGGGGTAGGGGGGGGGGGGGGCAGGGGGGCGGGGGGCAAGGGCGCACGGTGGCGGCGCCGCAGGTAGCGACGCCCTCGGCCACGAGGCGGCCGGCGCGGAAGAGCACCACCGCCACCCGCCCTGGCCCGCCCCGTCAGCCCCGACACGCACCGGCGCGCGGCGGGGCGGGCGCACCGGCGGCCTTCGCGCGGCGCACGGCGTCGCCGAAGCGGTCGAAGTCGGAGCGCGCGGCGACGAGCGCCTGCTGCGCGAGCCGCGCCGCCGCCTCGGCGCGCCACCAGCCCTCCCCCCGCGCCTGCCGCGCGATCTCGTCCAGCCGTCCGTTCAGCGGCCGCACCAGGTCCTCGTGCCCCACCCGCGCCCGCGCGTCCCCGCTGCCCGCCCCGTCAGCCCCGCGCCGCGGCGGGGGCAGGGGGCGGGCGCACCGTCGCCGGCGGCCTCGAGGGCGGCGAGGACGGCAGCGACGAGCTCGAGGCGCGCGTGCGAGTCCGCGTCCTGCGGCGCCGCCCCCTGCCCCGCGCCCCTCAGCCCCGGCGCCCCGGCGCCCCGGCGCGGGCGGGCGGGGCCTGCCTTGAAGACCGCGGGGTCGAGCTGCGCGGGCGGGATCAGGGGCGCGGCGGGCCTCGGCGGGCGGGCGGGCGGGGGCCACCTGGGCGGCGCAGAAGCCGGTGACGCTGCCCCAGTCGGAGGAGGAGAAGGTGCCCGGCGGGAGGCGCTCCAGCGTGCGGGCGACGGCGCCCAGCAGCCGCGGGTCCGCCAGCTGCGACCCGCCCGCCTTCTTCAGCAGCGCGTCCGCCAGCTGCCGGCCCCGCATCAGAGCCGAGCGCGCGAGCGGGCAGCGGGCGGCGGGCGCGCCCTGCGGCACAGTTCGGCGTCGCCGGAGGCGACGAGGCCGCAGATGTCCGCGAGCTGCTCCTCCGTCGGCGCACCCTCGCTCGCGAACACAGAGAGCGCTGCGTGCGGCCGCGCGCGTCGGGCGGGGCCGAGCGCAGGGGATTGGACGTGCGCACCCTTCTCGCAGAGACGCCGCAGGCTCGCGCGAGCGGCCGCCGCGTCCCCGCCGAACCCGTCGCGAACGAGCGGCATCGACTCCGCCGCGTCCGCCTCGTGCGCGAGGCGGTACAGCGCGGCCAGCTGCGCCAGGCTCCGCGCCTCCCACGCCCCGCCCAGCGCCCGCAGCGCCGCCGCTTCGCATACGCCGTCGATGCCGCCGGCGCCGGCCGACGCTCCGCCGCCGAACTCGAGCTCCAGCGACACGTCCGCGACCTCCAGCGCGGCTGCCGCGGCCGGAGGCTTCTCGCCCTTCGCGGGCGGCGCGTCATCGCACATCGGGGCCGGCTTCTGCAGCTGCTCCTGGTGCTGCTTCTCGGGCGCTGCTGGCGCCGCTGGCGCTGCGCTCGCGACCTTCTTCTCGCCGTTGCTGATCGTCAGCACGCCCTCCTCGCTGGACGCCGGCGTGCTGCTCTTCGGCTTGATCGGCGCGAAGGGTCCATCAAGGTGCACGGTGAGCGGCTGTGGGCTCTTCTTGCAGCACACGCCGCCCATGCTTCTCGCTCGGCTGCAGCTTTTCTCTGGACAAGCCGGTTAAGCACGCACGGCCCGGGCCCAAAAACGAGCAGCAGGCGAGCGAGTGACGCCGCGCGCTCGCTCGAAGATCGAAGACGAACATGCTTGTGAAGCCTGGGCGCGCACCCGAGAATTGAAGCGACGAATTCGAAACGTCAGGATTTGATGGCGCGCGCGATGACGGCGAGCCTGGGAGTTGGGCGCACCGACGAGGCGCTGCCACTGCTTGAGCTCGAGGCGACGACCTTGCGGGCAGGCGGAGCGTGCCGGCCTCGCGGGTGCTCGCGATTGTAAACGCCGTACCCGGCTGGGATCAGACCCTCCCCCCGCAAAATGGCGCGGCTCGTCGCCAGGCGCACCTATAGCTACATCGTAAGCTGACGCGAGTACAGCGACAGCAAGCTGCAGCTTCTCGCCTGGCGACCTTGGAAGTGGACCGGTACTCCCCAGGAATTCGAATGTGAACCGGCGCGCGCGCCGGCGCGCGCCATCATGCATATGACGGCCTAGCTATAGGCCTCGTACGGCGCGCGCGGATGCTCATCGCCCCTGCTGGCGCAACTGCCAGCTACATGCGCGCAGTACAGTTTGCCAGCGGCAGCAGATCTGGATCTAGAAGGAGGACGTGGACGCGCGCCGCGGTCTGGATCTAGAGGCATAGGCCTATTAGCTAGGAGGACGCCGCGGCAGCGCCCCGCGCGCGCAGCATTCGAGAGCATCAGTACTAGTACTAGTACTTCAGGCCTAGGGCTTGAAGCTTGTAGCTGGGACAGCTCCCGCATGGGAAACGCGGCCGGCCGCGCTGGCCTGCGACTTGCGAGTGACGGCCGCGGGAGTTCTGGAGCGCGCGGGAGCGGGCGCGGGCGCGGGCGCGGGGCGGGCAGCGGCTCTTCAGCAGATTCGGACGAGTGCGCCTCCGACAAGGAGCCGGTGGGAGCGGACCCGGAGGAGGCATCTGCAGCTGCAGCTAGATTCGAAGGCCCGGCGCGGCCGCGGCGGGGCGGGCGGGCGTACGCGCTGGACTCGCGGTTCGACAAGAGCTGACCGTGGCCGTGCATATGGCCACGGCCACGTGCATGCGCCGGCCGCGACCAGCCGCGCCCGCTGCAGCGCAGCCGATCGCGTACCTGCAGCTGCTGCTGTACATGTACGTTTGCATGCATGTTTTCGTAGCTATAGAAATTAGGCAAATTTTCTCCGGCCCAGGCGCGTTCAGATCACGCAGCTGCAGGTGCTTTCGAAATTCAGCTGCAGATCGATATCTTTCAGGCAGCTGCAGGCCTAGGCCTAGATATCGATATCGATATCGATACATTTGATCGTTTCAAAATTCTTCAGGAGTATGCATGTACAAGAATTTCTGCTCCAAGCCTCGTAATGTTGAAGAGCTTGAATATGTATACGTATACTGCCTCGAGCTCGGTGCAGCTGCGACGATCGCGAGCGAGCGGGCTACGGGCTGGAGGCCGCGCGCGGCCGGGCGCCGGGGATCCCGAAGGGAGGCTTAACGGGCCGGGGCCGGGGCGGCGGCGGGGGCCGGGGCCGGGGCCGGGGCGGGGGCCGGGGCGGGAGGGGGGGCGGGGGCGCCGGTGGCCATGGGGTCGGCGGAGCAGCCGGGGAGGAAGGTGAACTGCCCCGGCTGGACCTGCGCCCCCCGTCCTGGTCAATTGCAAGGGGCCGAGCCTGCAGCTCTCATCTGAGGGGTCCCGATCTGTAGCTCGCTATATATAGATCGAGCTAGCTTTAATTTAGGCGCGCGAGCAGGGCCGGGGCGCGGGGACCTCGAAGAGGCCGTCGACGGAGAGGTAGCGCTCGCCCGTGTCGTAGCAGAAGGTGAGCACTGCCGGCGAGCCCCGGCCTCGGGAGGGGAGCTCGACGGGGGGCGGGGGCAAGGCGCGGGCACCGGTGGAGCCGGCGGGGATGTCGGGGAGCTTCTTGGCGACCGCCGCCAGCGAGGCCCCCGAGCTGCCCCCGGCCCCCAAGCCTTGTGCTTAGCTTCCCGGGCCCGGCGGGGGCGCGGCGGGACGGGCCCGGGGCGGGGCACGTGCACCTGATGCCGAGGAAGACGCCCTCCTCGCGGGCCGACCGCTTCGCGTACTCTGCGGCCCCCGCTCGTGATCAGCGGGGCGGCTTCAGCGGGGGGCGGGGGCGGGGGCGGGGGGCGGGGCGGGGCGGGCCGTAGGCCTCCTCGTTGGTGACGGTGACGACGCCGTCCATCAGCTGCGCCCCCGGCCGCCTCGTGCATCAGCCGCGCGGCGCCGGACGCAGCGGCTGCGCCAGAGGGGAGCGGCGCGCGCGCCTCGACGCGGCAGGTTTTGACGATGAAGCCGCCCCCGATGCCCTGGATCTTGTGCGGGCCGGGCTTGCCTGGCGCGGGGGCGTGAGGGGCAGAGTGCCCGGCTCAAACCTAGGCCTCGCTCGCGATCGGGGGCGGGGGCGGACCGCCGGAGAGGACGGCAGAGTCGGCGGGCTCAACGCCGAAGACTGCGGGCGCGCACGCCGGAATGATCAGTCACTGAGCGCAGCAGGAGCGAAAGACGAAGTACGTGTATACGTATACGATCGAAATATATTCATCGTGCAGCCAGCGGCCGTTAGACGTCAATTGCAATTGCAACCGGCGAATCAGATAGGATATGGGATGGGGGCGGATCGGACCCTTCAGCTTAGACCAGCGCTGCTTGAGGGCCATGGCGCATCCGGAGAGGTGCCTGAGCATGCGGCGATCACGATAGGCAACGTCAACGGGGAGGAAGCTTAATTATAAGGTGCGCGGAGAAGGCGGCAAGCTCTCTCCGGGATCGGATCTTGATCATGAGATCTAAATTCAAAGGGCTGGGCAGATCTAGAGGCCCCGAAACTATATTAATCGCGAGGGCGCCGGCGCACCCGCCAGTGCCAACGCCAGTAATGATGTAGTCAATCCCTGCGGGACCCCCGGCCCGGCTCAGGCCATTAAATTCCAAGTAATATCATTTTCTAGGCCGCGGGGTACGACTTGCCCTCGGGGAAATCGGCGGCGATCTCCTCGGAAGTCGTCTCGACGTGCGCCTGCCCCGAAACGTCAATCGCGAAGGGGGTACAGGGATCGTTGGGGTGCAGGGGTACGCGCGCGGATGTTGGCCTCGTTCTCGAACTGAGCCGGCATGAAGTAGTTCGGGTTCGCCGCGGCCTGGCGCGGAAGAGGACGTTCAACGGTCACAGATCATAATATATATATTGAGGCTAACATTTTAGAAGAGCCCCGGCCCCCGGGCCCCGGGCCGGGGCCGGGCCTGGGCGGGGGGAAGGGGGGGGGGGGCGAAGGCCGGGTACCAGATCCTGGGTGTACCTGATGACCATCTGCAAATTCATCGTCCGCGGGGTGAGGATCACCTTGGCCCTGCGGGGTGCGCGCCCTCGGAACCTCGGAATCTTCGCTTGGTCTTGTCTATGCCTATATATATGCTCCTCGGCGCTCTGGAGCTAAATCTGTGCCCGTACCCGTATGCAGCGATAAGGCGGCGGCGCTCGAGGGAAACGGTCCTGAGAGGGGAGGGTGGGGGGCCTGTCGGGTGGGGCGACGCGGGGGTACAGGGGCGAGAATGGGGTAGGCGCACTCCGGGAGCACGAGCGTGAGAGGATATCTGCGCGCGTGCCCGCGAGAGTTTGAATTAATATTCGAAGTCGATCGTAGGGATCGAGCAGGCAGGCAGGGAGGGATCGCGCGGACGCACCCCTTGATTGCGCAAACCATGGCCAGGCCTGCATGACGCGTACGGTATCGATCAGGCTCGCGGGGTACCGGTGCACGTGGGGCGTATAAATATAAGCTTAGGCAGCACGCCGCGCACCGATGCCGGTGTTCCCGCTCGTCGGCTCAATGACCTTTAAATTCGCCGACATCCGGCAGGCGTCATGATCAGGCTCAGAGCAGCACGCGGGCGGGGAAGGCGGGCCCGGGGTTCCGGGCGGGGGCGGCCGCGGCGCGGGGGGGTTCGCCATCAGGCCGTAGGCTCGGGCGGGCCGGGTGCAGCGCACCTCCATGCCCTTCTTGAGTACCCCGCGCTCCTCGGCGTCCTCGAGCCTGCGGGCGCCGGGCGCCGGCCCGGCCGCTGGCTTGAGCATCGCGCCCCGGGGACGGCGAGCAGGAGGCAGGCCCAGGCCCAGGGGCGGCGGACTGACATCTTGAGGGCGATACGGTCCTTGATCGACCCGCCTGCGCGTGCGCGCGCAACCCCATGATCATGAGCTCGAGGCCGGGCCGGGCTAGCGCTGGGCTGGGACAGGTGCACGGGAAGCCGCACCTGGGTTCGAGCGCTCAAGCTTGCAGTACACTTTGATCTGGCGATCGCGAGTGCAAAACCGAACCGAAGGGTGAGTTATCGATGTTGGCAAGGCACTCGAATTTTAATTAGATTTATTCAAGATCTAGAGCGCGCGTAGCTATAGCCCGCGACGAGCGCGGCGGCTCATAGGCCGCGGCCGGCAGGCCTAGGCTGGCCCCGGGCCGGGGTGGCTCACGTCGCGCTCCTCGGCCTCCTTGTAGAGCCGGCTCATACGCACATGCGGCGTGTTGCCTGCCGCAGCGGCGCGCAATGCATATGTACATGTCAGCGAATCATGATAGTGCAAACGCTTTAAATTCAAGCGCGTGCGCCGCGGCCGCGGGGCGACACCGCCGCCGACGTGCCTAAATATATAAACGTCGCAGGCCTAGGCCTGGCCGGCGCCATGGGTGGCGGCGGTGTGGCAAGGGAAACGCACCGATGGCGCCGAGGACGTTGTCGACCTTCATTGCGAGTACTACCGGTAGTCTGCGACCACAAGTGCTTCAGAGCTCGCGCTCCGCGCGGCTCGCGCCGGTTTGTATCAAGATCTACGTATACTGCTGCCTGCAGCTGCTGCTAGTCGCACCGACTCGCACGGTGTCGCACGGTCTCGCACCTCGCACCGTAAACTGGCTACTACCGTAGTACTTGCGATTGTGCGGCTCGAGCTCGCGATTGACGTCCGACGCCGGACCGACGGACCGGCGACGGTCGACGCGGAATTTCGAAGCTCACGTACGCGTAGCACACGGTAGCATCCAATTTGCAAATTGACCGTACGCGCCGCGTTGGGCCCGCGTATACGTAACCAAGTACTTGATACTGTATCGATCCAAGATGATCGATCCAGATTGGATCAGGCGCGGCGTTTGCCAAGTTCCGGAGTCTTCAGACGGAATCGGACCTGATCATGATCATGATCCAAGCGGAAGTTCACCAGCTGGAAATTGGCCGGAAATTAAATTGGGCGGCCGGGCCTCCGGGGTACACGGAAATTGGCTTTTAGGGTACACGACGTGATCTTTGAGCAACGGCCGTGACTCAAGAGTCGAGATCGCCGCTTCTTCCCCTCCCAACCTCCGCAGCAACAGCAGCCAGGGTACTCGGAAGTTGAGTCGGAACCGACGTCGACTCCGAGGCTCGAACAAAGGTCTAAGAGCCTGCAATGCCCTGCATACGCACTGTTATACTGAGTACGCAGCACTGTCTGCCACTGTGGCATCACTGGCATGCCGCATGCCGCATGCGCAGCGCATTCGTATACGTAACTTACTTAGTTAGGAACTTCGGACTCTCGGAAGGGTCGCTGGGCCGATCGCGATATCGTACTCTGATCAGTGCAGTGACTAGCCTAGTAGAAAAGCTGCCCGGCGGCCGCGCAGTGCACGCGACGCCACGCGTATACGTACGTGTCACAGTGTACCGCACGCGTGCAGCCTGCACTGGCCCTGCAGCCTGCAGGCTACCGTGACTGTAGAGTAGCCGGCGCTACTACTAGGCTAGCCGCGCCTAAGCGTACTGGCCGCGCGCCACTATTCGAGTATTACTGCGGGAGCCTCGGAGCAGCGCGGCATGCGCATGCGACTCGTCGAGGTCGATCGGGCACAAGAGCGACCCTCGAGCTCGGAGGACTGATTAATTGAGCTGGATCGGGGCGAGGAAGGCCGCGAGGGTCACGACAGCGCCGTGAACTCGCGCAGGGCGAGCGCAGCCGCTGGCGCGCAGCAGCAGCCGCGGCCATCGCGCCCTCCGAGGGGCGTCATGGCGCTTCCCCCCGCCCAAGATGCGCGTGTGCACCCGCAGCCGGCGGCCACAGACGGTGTGAAGCCTGGCGCGGCGAGGTGCGCTCGGCCGCGGGGGGGCCGCCCCCTGCCTCGCCCTGCAGCTGCGCCGGCTGAACACGCCGGCCGCCGGGCGGGGGCGCGCAGGGCGAGTGGCGCCGGCGGCGGCTACGGGACGCGCTCGGATGCGAACATCAAGTTCCTGGACGGGGAGGAGGCGGCCTCGCGGAAGGGGAGCAGCACGGGGCCCGCGGGGGAGCGGGCCGTCGTCGTCAACCGGGGCCTCTTCGAGCTCGACCCCGAGCAGGGCGGCAAGCTCTTCCACGGCGGCTCGGACCTCTCCCAGGCCCGCCCGCCCGTCCCGCCCCGCCCCGCCCGGCCCCGGACCGCCTGCGACGGGGGCGCAGGTGCAAGGGGCGCACGCCGAGGCGCTGCAGGAGCGCCTCAAGGCCGACCTGTCGTGCGCGCCGCCACCATCCCGCCCCGCGCGGCCGGCAGCGGATCGACGTCGGGGGCGACCGGGGGCGGGGGGCAGGTCGTCGGAGGTGCCGAGCTTCGAGCCGAGGGCGCAGACGCGGCGGGAGAGCCTCGCCAGCTTCCGGGCCGCCATCTCCGGCGACTGGGCCAGCGCCCGCACCCTCATCCTCGTCCGCCCCGCCCGCACCCCGCCGGCCCGACTCGTACGGGGCGGCCGAGCGGCCCCCCCCCCCCCCCGCAGGTGCACGCGCTGCTGCCGAAGCTGCTGACGGTCGCCGTCGTGGCGGCCGTCGCCGGCATCCTCTACGCCGGCCCCGCCCCTCCCCGCCCCCGACGCCCCCGCCCCGTGCCCGCCCCGCGCCCCGCGCCCCTCGCCCGGCGCCGCGGGCTGAGGGGGCGGGGCAGGCGGTGGCGGCGGCGGCGGCCATCGCGGGGGTCGACGTCCTCGCCACCCTCCTCCTCGCCCTCGCCCTCTCCCGCCGCATCTCCCGGCCCCTCCACGCCGTCCGCCCCCGCCCCCGCCCCCCACCCCCCCGCTGAAACGCGGTGAACGCGGGGAGCAGCTGTGCGCGCGGATGGACCGCTTCTTCGACGAGAACAGCTCGAGGAAGGGCGGCCTGGGGGCCCTCCCCGCCTTCGAGGAGCCCCCCGAGGGCGCCCCCATCCGCCAGTACCTCGAGGCCGGTGCCCCCGCTCCCCTCGCCCGCCCCCGCCCCCGCCCCCGCCCGCCCCGCGACGGCCCGGCAGGCTACATCGAGGCCTCCTACTCGCGGATGGCGAACCGCATCATGACGGTGCGCGGGGCGGGGCCCGGCGGGGCGGGGCGGGGCCGGGGCTGGGCGCGGGCGCCGAGCGCCGAGGCAGGTGACGCGGCGGCTGGAGGACTCGCGGCAGAAGGCGGCCCTCGAGGAGTACCGCTCCAAGCAGATCATGGCCACGGCGCGCCCCGTGGCCCCGCCCTCTCGCCCCCCTCCCCGCTGATCGTTCCCCCCCCCCCCCCCCCCCCCCCTGCCCGCAGGCAAACGACGGGATCTGCCTGATCGACGCGCGCTCGATCATCCTGAGCGGGAACCAGCGCCTCTGCGAGATCTTCGGCACCCCCCTCTCCACCATGCTCGGTGCCCCGCCCCGGACGCCCCGCCGCCCCCGCCCGCCTGACGCTCCGTCCTCGCGGCAGGGAACAAGGTGGACATCTTGATGCCGGAGCGGTACGCGCGGAACCACGACGAGTACCTGCGGCGGTACCTGGAGACGAAGAAGAGCATGGTGGTGGGGACGATCCGCGAGGTCGTCGGCAAGCGCGCCGACGGCTCCGAGTTCCCCATCGAGCTCTCCATGTCGTCCGCCCCGCCCCGCCCGGCGCCGCGCGATGTGCGGAGCACGGGGCGCGGGGCGAGCGGGGCGGGGCGGGGGCGCAGGGAGATGGTGATCGGGCGGGAGCACTTCTTCGTGGGGATGATCCGGGACATCACCGCCCGCAAGGAGATGGAGGCCGCCCTCGCCGCCCAGCGCCTCAAGCACGCCCCGCCCCGCCCCGCCCCGCCCCAGCCGCACCGCTGAGCCGCCCCCCAGGACCGAGCAGCTGCTCGCCAACATGCTGCCCCCGTCGTGCGCCACACCGCTCCGGCCGGCCCCGCGGCCGGGGCGCGGCGGGCTGGGGGCGCTGAAGGGGGCCCCGCGCGGCAGGATCGCGCGGCGGCTGATGGAGGCGCCCCAGGAGTGCATCGCCGACCGCTGCGACGGCGTCGCCATCCTCTTCGCCGACATCGGTGCCCGCCGCCTCCTCGTGGCCGGCGGGGCGGGCTGAGCTCGGGGCGGGGCGCAGTGGAGTTCACGCCGCTGGCCGGCTCCATGGACGCCGCCGACCTCGTCCGCCTCCTCAACGGTCCGCCCCCGCCCCCGGCCCCGGCGCTGTGGAGGGGCCGGGGCGGGGCGCTGACGGGGGCTGGGGGGCAGAGATCTTCTCGCAGTTCGACTCGCTGGCGGAGGAGTACCGGGTGGAGAAGATCAAGACGCTGGGGGACGCCTTCATGTGCGCCGCCGGCGTCCTCGAGCAGGGCGACGAGCCCCGGCCCCCGGGCGTCGAGCCCCCGCTCGACCGCATGGCCGTCCGCCCCCGCCCCGCCCCGCCCCGCCCCGCCCCGGCGAAAAAGGGAGCGCTGCGCACGCAGAAAATGGCGCTGGGGATGCACGAGGTGGTGAGCCAGTACCGGGGCTTCGACGGGCGCCCCTTCCGCATCCGCGTCGGCCTCCACGTCGGCACCGTCGTCGCCGGCGTCATCGGCAAGAAGAAGTACCTCTACGACCTCTGGCCCGCCCGCCCCGCACCGCCCCCCGCGCTTGCGCGAGCGACCGAGCGCTCGCTGAGACCGCGGGGCGCAGGGGCGACGCGGTCAACGTGGCGAGCCGCATGGAGAGCAGCGGCGTGCCCGGCCGCACGCAGGTCCGGGGCGGGCGCGGGCGGCGCCCCCCCTCCCTCCCGCCCCGCCGCTCTGACGGGGGCGGGGCGGGGCGGGGCGGGGCCAGGTGTCGAAGGACGCGTACGAGCGCCTGCGGGGGCGCTTCTCCTTCGAGGACCGCGGCAAGGTCTACGTCAAGGGCAAGGGCGGTCCGCCCCCGCGCCTCTATCCCTCTTCACACACCCACGCTCCGCCCCGCAGAGATGCACACGTACATCCTGCTCGGCGTGCAGCGCCCGGGCGACGCGGCGGCCGCGGCGGCCGCGGCGGCGGCGGCCGCGGCGGGCGGGGGCGGGGCGGCGGGGGCGGGGCGGCCGGGGTCGTTCGAGGGGACGCCTAAGGGCCCGGGGAGCCGGAGTTCATGCGGGACCCTCCCGCCTCGACCGCCACGACTTCGCCCTCTGGCAGGCCCGCCCGCCCTCCCCCCCCCCCCCCCCCCCCCCCCACTCCCCCCTCGGCGCCTGACGCGGGCGCCCCGGGGCGGCGCAGGTGCCGGCGCGGGACTACCCGCCCTCTTCAAGGAGCTCTGCGCCCGCCTGGGGGTGCCAGGCCGCCCGCCCCTCCACGCCCTCCCGCGCGCCTGCCGTCGCACGGGCGGCTGATCGCGAGCGCGGCGCGGCAGCTGGTGCGGCGCTTCAAGATACGCGAGCGCGAGCTCGCCGCCTTCGTCAACGCCGCCGTCGCCGCCTACCGGTACCCCCGCAACCCGTCCCCCCCCCTCCTTACCCGGTATCTGATCTGACCTCTCCCGGTCTCACCGAAGGAACGTTCCCTTCCACAACGCCGTCCACGCGCTGGACGCCTGCCACTTCGTGCGCCGCCCTCGCCCTCCGCACATGTTCCCCCCCCCCCCCCCCCCCCCCCCCCTCCCAATGTCGCCGAGACGCCGTGCCCCCTCCGCAGACTTACCTCATGCTCAAGTCCCTCCCCAGCGACGTCGACGAGCCGTTCCCCAACCCGGCGGCGAAGGTAGCCCCCGAGCCCGCGGCCGCTTCTCGGCCTCGAGCTCGGTACCCCGTCGAGCCTCCTCCCCCGCAGGCGGAGGGGGCCGAGGGGCGCCCTTTCGTCAGCGCCGTCGACCGTTTCGCCCTCATGGTCGCCGCACTGTGTCACGGTACCCCCCGCGCGTCGCCCGCGCCCGCGCCGGGGCCCTCCTCGACGGGGGCGGGTGGGACAGACCTGGACCACCCCGGGGTCTCGAGCTCGTACCTCATCGTCTCGCGCGCCCCGCTCGCCGTCCTCTACGCCGACCAGGCCCGCCCTTTCTGCTGCGCTTGGAGTCCCCCACGGCCGCGCCGCCTGACACCACCCCCGCGCAGAGCCCCCTGGAGCGGCACCACGCCTCCCGCTGCGTGACGCTCCTTGAGCAGAAGGTGCTCTCCTCCCCTCCCCTCCCTCCTGTCCCTCTCCCCCCCTTCCCCCCCGACCTTAGGGTACCCCCTCTTGTGTGCAGTCCCTCGGGATCCTGGCGGGCCTGAGCCCCGAGGAGAAGAAGCGCTTCATGCAGAGCGTCGTCGCCTGCATCCTCGCCACCGGTACCCCCGCCCCCGCCCCCGCCGTACCCTCCTCCCCTCCCCTCCGACGCCTCGCCGCAGACATGACGCACCACGAGGAGTACATGGAAGCGTTTGCGCGGCGGTTCGGGGGCGAGGGGAGGGCGGCGCCTCTGCCGGCCGCCGCGCCGCCGACGCGGCTGGGGGCCGGGGCCGACCTGATGCCCGACTGGGTCCTCCTCAATGCAATCTTGCTGAAAACCGCCGGTGCGAGCACGCCGGGCAAGGCGCCGGCGCCCCGCCGCCTGCCGACGGACCGCGGCGCGCAGACCTCGCGAACACGCTGCGGACGTTCGAGAACAGCCACCACTGGTGCGGCGGGGCGGGGCCGGGGCGGCCTCGGGGGCCCGGGGCGCGCTGAGGGCGGGGCAGGGCGCAGCTGCTGCAGCAGGAGCAGCTGGAGGAGGGGCGGCTGCGGCAGGAGATCGGGGCCGAGGTGCCCGCCCACCTCGTCGCCAAGGACGAGCCCGACATGGGGTGCACCCCCCGCCCCGCCCCGGCCCCGCCCTCCCCCCGCCCCCGCCCGACCGCCCCGGGCCCGGCCCCGCAGCTGCGCCTCGGGCCAGGTGGCCTTCCTCACGGGATTCGCCCTGCCGGTGCGCCCCGCGCGCGCCGCGTGGGGGCGGGCGGGGGGCCGAGCGGGGCGGGGGCAGATGCTGGAGGCGCTCAACGGGCTGATCCCGCAAGTCATGCAGGCCCCGCTCGCCTGCCTCCGCTCCAACCTCGCCGCCTGGCAGGCCCGCGCCCGCGAGCAGGCCGCCCGCGACCGCGGCCAGCCCCACGCCCCGCCCACCCCCTGACCCCCCGCCCCCACCCCTTGCCCCGTGCCTTATAATTAGCGCAGTACGCCCCTGTACAGCAGTACTCAGCTTCAGCCGAAAACGTCGCTGGCCATGGGATTTCGCTTCTCGGACTTTAGCGCTTCTAAAGCTTTATATGTGTGCAGAGAATTTCAGGCCCTGAGGCCCCGCAGGAAAAGATACTACGTCGCTCACTGAGAGTCATAGGACTCGAGTTCAGGATCGTGCCGCGATTCATGATCGTGCGGCTCTTCTTTTTCGCATATCCGTACATAGAGATTTAAATGTAGACCCTGCGCATATGCATAGATTGCAATTGTAGCAGATTATAATTACGCGTCTCTCTATTCGGTATTTTAAATCGATCTATATATACGTATACGTACTTTCCCGGGTCCGAACTTCGGAAACAGTACTTAGTTGACGTACGTCGACACGTGCACAGTTTCGAATTCGAAATCCGATTATCAGCACCCGGTGACCTGCACTGCGGCATGCCATGACTCTGTGCCACGGTGATGCCATGATAATATGATGATATCGATAATCGATTCCCACGTGCACTGTGAGACTGCAGCTGTGCCGTCACTGTACATGTAGCTGGTGGCTGGCGGGAGCCCCCTCGCACCACAGCGCTAGCTAGCTTCTCCCGCGCTGCATCTACGGCTGCGCTACGAACCCACCCCCTCCCCCCCTCCCCCCCCCTCCCCCCTCCCCTCCCCCCCCCCCAGCACCTCAGGTTAACGTTTAGTATACGATAAAACTTTATAATTAGTAGTCGGGCCTCAAAACTTTGGTATATTGCAATTGGCATACGTATACTATATTGCAAGGGGGGGTACCCCCTCCCTTGCTCCCCTGGTGAGTTGGTGCGGCGTACTTTCTGTGTTAGCAATTTTTGTAAGATGCGATTCTTTGCATGCGCTCTCGTATAGGTGTGATCGCATCGTAGCCGCTGCGAGCGGCGAAAAACAATGCAAGGGCGGGGCTGCGCAAACATGTCGAGGTCGCGCCTCACCTGCTATCGCTATATGCGCCAGACCACGTGCTCCTGAATGCTCTCAATGCGCTCTACAAATTCTGTCATACATGCCCGGGCTCGAGAAGTGGCGCGTGGCGCGCTAGGCCGCCTCAAGCACCTGTTGTACCGGACGCCGAAAAAAAGCGCTCCTGAGAGTTGGAGGAGATCGTGTTGCCGTACCCGTACTTCGTTCTCCTGCGTCATGGCCCTTCGCCCGGGTCCGCGGCCGACAGACGTAGTCGCAAGCGAAGTTGAGCTTTGCTCGAGCTTGCAGCCTTGCTCCGACCCGCGCGGCTGCCATCCGGGCGGCAAATGCACTCGCTGCGGGAAGCACTTCACTCGGCAGGACAACCTGTATAAGCACGTTCGCCAGTGCAGGAAGAAGGCGCCCGCGACGCCGCGTTTCGGTGCGCGCCGCTTGGACGAGTGTGCGCCGATGGTTCTGAGTGCCCCGCGCCCGCCGTCAGCAGATTCAAGCTCGGCGATTCCGATCTCTTCAAACATGCCACACTCTTGCCAGATGGAAGGCCTAGGTGATCTCGCGCGCCGCCCGGCAATCCCAAGCTGGGCGTGCACATTCGACGACGGCTCTGACAAGGCCGGTACGGTCGGGTGCAGATCTTGCCGGACTCCGGTTCAGGCGGACTTCAGCTCGGCGATGTCAAGCCCTTCAAGCGCAAGCACGGGGCGGATCACCACTCGCACGCCTCGGCCCGCGGCCGGGGCGCCGGACTGGATGCGTGGCTTGACCCGCGGCCGGCGCTCCGCACTAGCTGTACTACGGTAGCGGAGGGTGGCGGCGTCGCAGTATTCGCAGCTGCTCCTAGTACGCCGCGCCGGGCTGCTTCCCTGCCCGCTGCTCCCAGCTGCTCCGCGCGCCCGCTGCTTCAGCAGCTGCTCCCTAGGCCTAGGCGCCCGTCGCCCCGCCCGCTGTTTCAGCTTTGTCGACTCCAGGTTCGCCCCGCCGGCGCCGCTGCTGCCGGCGCCGCGCGCGTCACCCGGCCGACCTCACTGGGCCCCGCGCCGGCGCCGCGGCTGTCCGGGGCGAGCTGACGCCTCGGTTCTGCGCAGGCTATGCGCAGGGCTCGGCGCCACCTGTCGCTCCGCCCGCTTTCTCGCCCGCCGCCCCGCCGGCTGCTTCAGCTTCGTCGACTCCAGGTTCGCCCCGCCGCTGGTTCACCCCGCTGCTGCTTAGCACCTGACCCGGCCGCCTCCGCTGGGCCCCGCCCCCACACGGCCGCTGTCCGGGGCGAGCTGACGCCTCGGTTCTGCGCATGCGCAGGCTACGCGCAGGGCCCGGCGCCACCTTTCTCTCCTCGGATGCCGCTTTTCCGCCCGCCACCGCCCTCGCCTGCCCGCCCACCTGGTGCCGCCGCCCGCGTCGCCACCCCACCTACCCGCCTCGCCACCCCGCCCGCCTCGCCCAGCCGCCCGCCTTGCCTCTCTAGCTGCCCCCTCCGCCCCCCTCCCCTGCGCCCCCCGCCTCCCCCCCAAGTACCCTGCAATGTGTACCAGTACCCCCCCTTGCACCTCCGCGCGCGGCCCGCACTTGCCGCACTTGCACAGGGCCGGGCGCGGTCTGCTAGTATAAAGATCCAGTATTCTTATTCAGTAATTTTGGGGGGTACTGTATAGGGCGACTTAGCGAGCCCGTATTATGACGTCCACAAATTATGTCGTTTTGTCCCGTCGACGTCCGAGGCGACATAATTTCGGGACGACATAATAAAGTACAGACCTTAATATCGTGTTCTACGGTATAGTGTGTACGTACGCGTATGCATGTACTAGTACAGTACTACGGTATAAAAACCGTATATATAATTGTATAAGACGTCGAGTCGTCGACCCCAAAATAATTAGTGTGAGTCATGATCGAGTTCGTGGTAACTTCGTGCACATGTACACTTGCACGTTCACATGAACAGGCAACGTTAGGCATTGAATGTTGCAATTATTGCGATTGCAATTTGTAACATGTTTATTATGGTTTAACATGAACTCAAAGATGCTTAACTATATCATATCATCGATTCATATATGCTTTTGACTTCTTGCACAGAAAATGAATTCGAAGGATTGAGACTAATCTCGGACCGGATTCTCGCCGAATATCTCGGTATTGGAATTTGGAAGTGCGGACTCTCGACTCGGAGGTGTACTTTCACAGCTCGTTTTTTTTCCTAATCGACCCAACACGGCCCGGATATGGGCAAGGGTAGCCGGCGATCGCGATAACTTTTCACCCGCCGCAAAACGGCTAGTCTCCTCGCAACAGCTTGTAGCCGGCATGCTACCGGGTAGATTGCACTAGCTAAAGCCGGGGAATTCCGAAAACCCGAGGGGAATTTAACGAAACCGGATATTTGGCCGTGTCGGGTCGACCGGTAAAAAAAACGAGCTGTGTTTCGACTCGAAGTTTCGAGCTGCGGTCCTGCGGACTCGGCCGGAGAGTCTCGGAGGCGCTCCTGAGAGTGTTAACGTTCCACAATTGTGAAGTTTCTAAAAGGTGAAAAACGATTCGCTCAACTGTTCATATACAGCGTACCGAGTATGACACTTTGGCAAAAAAGGGGACCGAAGGGCCTGGGGCGATCGCGAAGGCTCCGAAGCTTCAAGTTTCTCTTAAATGCAAAAAACAAGCTGTGGGTACGCGTATTTCTGGCTGGGTCCCAAGACTAAATTAAAGACTACTTCGGGTCAGTGATGGGAATGTAATTAATAAGGATTTTATTAATTCCATTAGTAATACGTTAGTAATACATTATATAATGGTCCCCAGTTCAGCCATTCTTATTAATAACAAGTTATTTATTAGGGGGGTACCTAGCATTTGACCATATTTCCACTTTGCTTCGCGCTGCTACGAATCTGCGAGCTGCGCAATGATCTGGGAGCGATGTAGAAGCATTCCTAGCTGTTTCGGGGATGTTGTGGCAGCGCCCGGAGACGTTGTCGACGTTGCATCTGGTACCCCTCTAGATCTGCAAGGGACGGGTCGACGTCTTATTTCATGCAAGCAGTAAGCATGCACTCGTCCATGCTGTGACTGCTTTATTGGAGAGTGTTTCCGCTCCATCTTCCACCGAAGAACGCCCTCAAACGCCCTCAAACTGCCTCGAACGGGTTTGTATGGGACGTTATTAATAACGTTATTAGTAACATTATAATAATATATTATTAACATTATATAAATATTAATAGTCCATTTTCCAGGTTATTAGTAATTCCATCACTGCTTCGGGTAGTCTCGAGAGTCTCCCCTTCGAGTCCCGCGGACTCCCGGAGTCCCCAACCGCGGCCGGTAGTCTGGCGGTATACGTACTGCCGCGGTAGTAGGCTTGCGGCTAGGCTGGGAGCCCCTCGGCTCACGCCAAGCCTAGCCAGCCGGTTCTGCGGCTAACGCCGCTAGCTAGTTGGCTAGTCCCGCCCGGAGACTAGCCGCTAGCTAGCTGGCTAACTAGCCGTAATCACTAGCCCATACAAGCAGTTCGACGAGTCGACGACGACTAGCCCGCTCCTACTAGGCTACTTGCTTGCTTCAAAGCTTTGCAATTGTCGTTTATTTGCAAATTGCAATTGCTTGTTTTGAGTCTTAGCTATAGCTTGATGCCAACTTTGCCAAGTCGAAACAATCGCTGTTTTTTATCCCCCCTGGCCGCTTAAAAAAGCTTTTTTCGCGGCTTTTCGCGGCTAGCGCTCTCGGGCTAGCCTCTTGGCTAGTCTCCTGGTTGACTAGCTATAGCCCGGCAAGGCTAGCCGACTAGTCCACTTCGGAAGCCGGCGTAGTCCACGTCTAGCCTAGCCGGCTAGTCCGTTGGCTTGGCGTACGCCGCAAGCCTACGCGGTAGACTGGCGGTCGTAGCTACTAGCTATAGGCTATAGCGTAGTAATCTAAGCGTACTACGCCGCACTAGTCTACGCGTACGGTAGCACCGTACTAGCACGGTACTAGCACCAGCAGCAGGCCGGGGGCAAACCGCGCGCGCGCGCGATCGAGTGCAGTGCATGCGGCGCTCATGCGGCGCGACTAGTACTCGGCGGAGCTCGAGGCCAGCAGCGAATTTGAAGGCGTCAGCGGCAAGGACAGGAAGCCCGCGGCCGACGCCGGGATTCCGGAAGGACAGGAAGCCCGCAGCCCCAGCTTTGCGCGAAGTTGCGGCAAGGCCAGCAAAGCTGGACGGGGCGTGCCCGCGGTCTCCGCTTTGAAGTCCATCCGTAACGCTTCTCTGAGTGCGCACTGCCGGGACCGCGCACACTGCTCCGCACGCGCTCGGCGCTGACTTGGGAGCCTCGGAGCAGGGCGAGCCAGCGGGCCCGCG
>QPMI01000288.1:0-67755 GCA_004431415.1 Cyanophora paradoxa | reverse complement strand
GTACTAGTGCAAATTTTCTGAAGTTCGCGAATTTCGCGGTCTGGGCCGGGCCCGGATGGGGGCCGATTCGGCGGAGGGGTACACGTTATCTGTATTCATCGTACTCGCCGAAGCCCTCAGCCGGCTTCTTCTTTGCGACTACGGCCAAGCTAGTTCTAAAAAAAACGACGAGTACTGCGGTAGCGAGCCGCCCACTTCGGCGCGCAGAGCGTACCTCGGCCCGAGCCGAGATAGGTTTCAGCGCCTTCTCTCGGCGCTTCGGTCTTGTGGCCTCTCAACGTTCGAGCGCCGCGGAGCGGCCAGCGCACTTTGCGGTCCCATCATTCTGGCCGTCTCGCCGCCGGCGACGTTGCGACTGCACGAGCGGCCGCCGTTTTCGAGTTTGCGGGTTGTGAAATCCACGCCCGCCTGTGCGGGTCGGCGGTGACCTCGGTAATTGACCTGCCCATGGCCAGACGACCGCCCGCGCCGGCGCGGTGACCGTCGCTCTCTCGACGACAGGTTAGAGAAGGAACGGCAGCTCCGCTGGCGCGAAGGCGGCACTATGCCGCTCCTCGCGGAAATGCTTGCTCAGAAGCGGCGGCTGCTCGTCGAGGCGGGCCTGAGTGGTTCGTCCGCGGGAGCCGGCCGAGCGCGTCGCGCGAGCGATCCGCGTCTGAAACGCTTCTAGGGCTGCTGTGGGGTGTCGGCGACCTGATCAGCCAGCGCATCGAGGGGCTTGAGGAGATCGGTGCGCCCGGGCCCGCCCCGCGCTGCGCCCCCGCCTGCCCAACCGTGCGCCGCCATCCGCAGACGTGCCCCGTCTAACGAGGATGGCGGGGTACGGCGCCGCGCTCGCCGGCCCCACCTGCTCCTTTTGGTGCGGCCGGCGCCCGCCCCTGCGCCTTCCCCGGGGCCCCGCCGAGCGGCGGCGGTGCTTCGCAGGTACCGCTGGATCGACAAGGCGGCGCCGAGCTTCGTCAAGAGCGTCAAGCTGGGCTTTGCGGAGTCTGCGGCGTGCCAGCAGGCGTGGCGCTCCGCGCTGCACGCCTGGCGCCTCGCGTCGAATCCCGCCGCACTCCTCCGCTGCCCCAAGTCGGCGGTAGCAGCGGCAGCGGAGGCGGCGGCCGCGCAGGCGAGGGCGGCGGCCGAGGCGGCGAGGAGGGCAGCCGCCGAGCTAGGGCAGATTGACAAGAGTTGCCCCAACTACCGGCCCCTCTGGTCCATAATCGCCACTAAGGTCCATCGGCGTACCTCCCAACTCTGGGCGATGTTCCCGCACAACTGAACACGTACCCCCGCAGCTCGTCTTCGACACGATGATCTTCGAGCCCACGAACCTCGTCATCTTCTTCCTCATCCAGGACATGCTCGAGGGTACGGGAATTCCGGTCGGGGTACAGGGTTCAGCGGGGGTACCGACCGTTTTCGGCGCAGGGAAGAGTGTCGGGGAGGCGTGGGAGCACGTGGGGGAGATGTTCGGCCCAACGTTCAAGTACGACGTCGCCGTCTGGTCCCCCGTCCAGGTGGGCGTACCCGCCTCCGACTCCAAAACGCCCGCCCGCTCTTGACGCTGAGCCCCGCGCAGCTCGTCAACTTCCGCTTCGTCTCGCCGGCCTCTCAGGGCCTCGTCGTGAACGCCGTGGTCCGAACCCCGCCCGCCTCTGGAACCGGCGTACCCCTGACGCGCCGGCAGTCGGTTGGGTGGAATGCCTTCTTGTCTCTGGTGCAGTCGCAGGGGCTGGGGGCGGTGGATGGGGCGCCGGGGGCGCCTCCGGACGACCACGTGCCCGGGAGCGCCGAGCTGCACTGGAACAAGCACGAGCCGCACGGGCCCCGGCACGGCCACGACCCCCACCTCGAGTCCTCCCCCAGGCACCACAACGGCAACGGCTGGATAATACGCTGAGCCCCGCCCGCCTTCTCCCTCATTAATTTATCTCTTATCGATATCTCGGCGCTGGCGATTCACGCCGGCCCCTATCCCTCCTCGACCCGTTGTACCTGTATAGCCCGGTAGCCACGAGGCCAGCTTTTTCTTGTCCTCACGCCCCGGCCACGCCGCTGAGCGACGGCCGCCGTGGCCCGGCACCCTATGCCACTTTCGTGTTGTACTCTATTCTACGGCAGGCGTCCCTGTCAAGTCATTCTGTGCCACGGAATGAAATGTACCAATTGAACTAAAATTACACGCTGTACAAACTGCAGATTAGACACAGACGAAAAGGCTACTAGGCTAAACGGTGACGGAAGGCCGGGCGCCCTGCGCCGCCCGATCTAGCCGCTCCTGCGCAAGCGCGAGGGAGACACGGGAGGTCAAGCAGGGCGAGATTCAAGCAATGCGAAGCGGGTGCCGCGGATGGGGACCTGGGCGAGCATCGCGTCGGCCTGGACGTTGACCTCCATCTGGTGCCTCCGCCGCTCCTTCAGCCTGCCGCGGGAGGCGCCCACTGAGATCGAAATGGAGCGGATCGATTTGAGTTCGAGCGGGGCGCCTGTTGAGGCAGAGGAGTCCCATGACGCTGTAGAGGGCGCCGATGCCGATGAGCGCGAAGCCCGACGCCCGCTGGAACTCGTCTGCCACGAGCGGCGGCCTCTCGTGAGGGCCCCGCAGCGCGGCGCGCCGATGCGGAGCGGGGGATGGGCGCGCACCGATTTTCGTGAAGTCGAATCTCACGAAGGTTGTAACCAATATCCCGACGAAGATCTGGAACTGCAGGGGCTCTCGATCAGATGCAGCGTCCGCACTGGAGTGGTGGGATCGCAGCACCTGGCCGCGGCCGATCCAGCCGGTGATGAAGAGGAGCCAGCGGAGGAAGAAGTGCAGCTCGAGCTCCACCAAGATGATCAGCACCGAGAAGAAGATCGCGTAGATGCGGAGGAGGATCTCGGAGATCTGCGCCGGCCGCGGCGGCGCCGAACACGGCCGCGGTCGACGTCGTGCGCTGGTTGCGGAGCGCGCTAGCTAAAGCGCATGCGCCGGAGCGCTTTTTCGCAGGGCCGGGCGCGCGTAGCGCCAGGCGCGAGCTAAGCGGCGGCGCACCGGTGTGCCCTTGAGCTTGACGGAGTTTAATGTGACGAGTGACACGACGTTGGCCACAAGCACCAAGACGGCTGCGATGCACGCGAGCGCCTGCGTCCCGTGAGCTTCCGGGCGGCGTACGCATACGTCAACGTCCGGAATGTGCGCACGTTCAGCACTCTGCAGAAGATCAAGAAGGGATCAGTGAGATGTCGCCGCGGAAGAGGGCCGGAGTCGGCGTCGGCTCTCATTCCGGCTTCCACGGCGCTGTCGCCTGTCGGCGTGCCGTACTTGGCTCCGGCCTCCTTGGACATCGCAGGATGACGAGGAGGATATTGAGGCTGTATCCCTCCCGGCTTGCGGCTTGGCTTGCGGCAGCCATTCGTTAGCCCTAGCTGCCGCCTGCAGCCTTGGCCCTCGCCATTCTACCAACCCCAGCGCGTCGGATGGAAGGGGAATCAGGCGCGAGCCCGAAAGGCGCCGCCGCCCTCCCCGACGACGTGGTCGCCGAGGTCGTCTCGCTGCTTGAGGCGCACGACCGAGCGCGTGTGGCGGCGACCTGCAAGGCGTGGCGGCACGTCGAGCGCGAGCTGCCTTTACGAGGGCCACTGGTTCTGACGTACGCGTACGTGCGATCTGTCGCGTTCCACCGCTCAGTTCCCCGGCAGCGTCGCGGCGGACGTGCGATCGGCGGACGAGGGCGGCGGGGCGGACCTTCTGCGCAGCGCCCGCCACCGCCTGCACCTCTCGATTTCCTGCGCAAGGGCGAGCCGCCTTCCGTCTCTGAAGCACGTTTGAATTCCTTATCTCGTGCGCGTCCGCCGCAGCTGCTTGCGGTGGACGAGGCGGCGGCGGCGCTGGCGGCGGAGCGCTTCCGGGGCCTGCAGGCGCTGCGGCTGCGGCTCTGCTTCGCGATGGAGCCGGCCGACGTGGACGCGCACCACCTGCGGCAGCTGGGCGAGCCGGGGGCGCTCCCGCCGGCGCTGCGCCGGCTCGAGCTGGAGCCGGCGGGCCCGCCCTTCCCGGGCCTGAAGCGCCTCTGGAGCGCGGTCCTCTCGCGCCTCCCGCTCGCCTCCTGCGCGCCCGCCCTCCGCGAGGTCGCCCTCGTCGACGAGCCCCGCGCCCCCGCCTCCTTCCCCTGGCAGGCGCCCGCCCCATGCCCCGCCGTCCCTTGCGCCGCCGCGCCGCGTCAACCTGTCCCCCGCAGGCCGCCCCGCACCCCTCGCTCGAGTATGTCGGCGCTCGCCTCAAACTCTTCAAGGCTCGCACAAATCTCGCTGCGGGATGCGAGCCCCTGGCCGCTCAGAAGGGGTCTGGGGGGCACAGGTGGACGAGGTGCGGGAGCTGCTGTCCCCCGCGTGCCTCCCGAGCCTGCGGCGGGCGCGGGAGCTCCAGATCGGCTCCGCCGTCATCGATCCCGAGGACGCCGACCACCAGGCCCAGGCCCGTGGGGCGCGGGGGCGCGCGTCTGCCCCCCGACGGGGCCCCGGGCGCACAGGTGATGCTGCTGGAGCTGGCGGCGAGGGGCGTCACGTGCGGGAGGCGCGCGCGCGCACCCGCCCCCCCGGCCCCCCTTCGCGGCTGAGCGACCCTCTACCCCGCCCCCCGCGCAGCCTCAGCCTCGTCGGGGTCGACCTGACGTCGCGGGGCGCCGCGGAGGCCGCCGCAGCCCTCCTCCGCCCCGACGCGGACGCCGTGCCGCAGGCCCGCTCCGTCCCTTCCACCCTGCCGCCTCCTCCGGCCGAGGGACTGCCTCGCAGCTCGAATGCCTCTTCTGCACCCTCCCGCACGAGTGGCCCCCGGGCGCCTTCGCCGGCGTCGAAGTGTGCGCACCACGGCGCCCCCTCCATTCCCCGCGAGGCGAGGAGCCCCCCGCAGCCTCAAGCTGCACGACGCGTACCGCGCTTCACCCCCCCTGCTCCGCTGGATCGTCGGTTCGGCACCGCATGTCCCTTCCGAATCCGTCTGCGCCCGACCGAACGCGGGCCGGGGCGCCAGGGGGCGCCCACGCGCCGACGCTGCGCCGCCTGCACTTACGGGTTGTCCTCGACGGCCCCCCCGAGGAAGCCGGTACCCCGCCGCCCGTGCTGCACGCAGGCCCTGCGCGTGTGCCCACCCTGGCGGCAGAGGCGCTGGCGGGGGCGCTGGAGGAGCTGGGGCCCGGGGCGGGGGCGGAGGTGGCGATCGCGCGGGCGGAGCCGGCCGTGGCGCGGCGCCTCCTCGCCGCTGCGCTCGGCTCCCCGCGCATCCGCCGCGCCTGCGCCGTCCGCTGCGACGCCGAGCTCCTCCTCGCCTCCTCCGAGGTGCCTCGCCTGTACCCTCTCCCCGATCCGAATCGCCCGGTCCAGACCCCCCGGGCCGCAGATCCGGAAGGCCTACGAGGCGTACCGAGAGGCCCGGGTGGGTGCCCCGGCCCCCGGGCGGCAGGCGCCTGAACCGGGAGGGGCAGGAGCTGGCCCTGGCCGACCCCGACGCGGACCCCGGCGCCGGCGGCGCCGGCGGCGGGGCGTAGCGGTCTCCAGGTCTGAGAGGCAGCCGCCCAGGGAGGTCCCGCCCTCCCTACCAGGCCCCGAGGCTCCCGTGCTCCCCCGCCCCCTAGCTGGATTCTTTCTGCAACTTCGGCAAGGCTGCCCACAGCAGGCTTCCTGTACGTGGGTCTGTAGGGGTGTCGTAGAGCTGGCAAGAGGCGTTGTGCCGGCAGCGAAAGCGCAGCGGCTGGGAGGATCCCGGAAGGCCCCTGAAGGGGTGCATGCGAAGCCCGAGCCCGAGGAGGCCCCGTGCACGTGAGACATCGATGGTACTGGTGTGGTCGCCTATCTACCCGCGCTCAACGCAAGGGAATGCGCGCGCAACGCCCCTTTGCCGACTCCGGATCCCTCGGCCGAGCACGCCAACTCTAGCTCCGATCGAAGAGGGCCCACGCGCAACGAGGGTGGGGGAGGGGCGGGCGAGGGGGGCGGGGCCTAGCCGTAGTACTGGCGCTCGGCGGTGACGAACATCTCCTTGGTGAGGCCCATCTTGCCGATCGTGCGCGCCTCGATCGGCTCCACCCGGTCTGCCGCGAGCCGAGCGCTCGAGGCGGGACGGGGCGCGGGGGCCGGCGGGCGGCGCACCGATGCCGATGGAGTAGGCGAAGTCGAAGGCGCGCGGGAGCTGCGCCGCCGCGCCGCCCTCCGTGAGGCGCCGGCGGGGGCGGGGCGGGGCGGGGCGGGGGTCGCCCGCACCATGTCGGGCTTCCCGAGGCGGCACTGCTTGCACGCGCTCACGTAGTACCTGCCCGCCCCCCCGCTTCAGCCGCCCCCCCCCGGAGAAAGCACTTGCCTTGTCCGAGGCGCCTCCGTGGATTCCCCCCGGCAGGCAAACTCGCTAGCGCTGGGCCCCCGCGAGGGGCGGACCCGAGGAAGGTGCGGTAGGCGTTGTGGGCGCGGTCCGCGAGCTGTCGGTCCGAGCGGATGAGCTGCTGGATCTGCAGGCAGCGCGGGTCGGCGGCGTCAGGGGGCGGCACAGGCGAGCTCGGGGCAGGGGGGCGGGGCGGGGCGGGGCAGGGCGGGCCTGAGTGCGGGTTGCGAGGGCGGAGGCCTCGTCGTAGGGCGCCGGAATGTTCTCCAGCGTGATGTTCGTCCGCTGCCGCCCCCTCAGCGCCAGCCCCGGCGCCGGCGCGGGGCGCGCGCACCTGGAGGTTCGAGAGGAAGGGCCGCTCGAACTCGCGGATGACGAGGATCTGCCGCACGAGGGCGTCGTCGGCCGCCCGGCGCGCTGCCCCGAGGGGGCCCGGGCGGGGCGCGCGGGCGCACGGCGCGGCCCGTGTTGCCGGCGCGGGCCGTGCGCCCGATGCGGTGGATGTACTCCTCCTGCGGGGGCGCGATCACGGGCGAAGAAAGGCGGGGTCTGGGGGGGCGAGGAGGGCGCGCACGACGGCCGAGGGGATGCCGGCCTGCACGATCAGCTGCGCCCCGCCGGCCTCAGCGAGGGGAATGGGGAAGGGGAGGGGAGGGGAGGGAGGGAAGGGGGGGGGGGAGGGCGGGGGGAGCGGGGAGGGGCGCCTCGACGTCGGGGATGTCGAGGCCGCGGGCCGCCACGTCCGTGCACACCATCACGCCCCCGGCGCCCCCGCCCGCGCTGCCCCCGCGCCCCGGTCAGCGATGACGAGGGGGCGGGGGCGGGGGCGGCGTGGGCGGCTCGCCTGCCCGGGGCGTCGCAGAAGGAGAAGAAGGTCTTGGTGCGGCTCGTCTGGGACATGCGGCCCTGCGGCGGCCGCGGGCCTCAGGGGCGGCGGGCGGGGCGGTGGGCGGCGGGGCGGGGCGGGGGCGGACGGTGAGCTTGATGACGGGGACGCCGAGGCGCTTGAGGACGATCTCGGCGAAGTCGACGAGCCGCGCCGTCTGGAAGAACGCGATCGCCTTGCAGTGCCGGTTCGCCAGCAGGATCTGGCCCCCGCCCCGCGTCGGCCCTCCCCGAGCCCCCGGCGGCCTCTAGGCAAGCCCCGGCTTGGGGAACCCGTAACCCCTCGCAGAGGCGCTGGGGGAGGGCGCAAGGGGCCGCTAGACCCCTCTCCCTGCCGCCGGGGGGCACCTGGGCGACGACGTGGAAGTAGGCCCAGTCGGGGGCCACCACCACCTCCTGCTCGCCCCCGCCCGTGAGCGCGGGCCCGGGGCGGGGCGGGGCGGGGCGGGGGCGGGCGGGCCTGCTTGCAGCGGGCGTTGGTGAGGTCCTCGTCCTCGCGGACGGTGGTGACGAAGGCGTGGTCCGCCCGCAGCGAGAGGTGCTTGATGCCCTGCACGGACCCCTGCACGAAAGGCCTCAGGGCGGGAGAAGAGGAAACGAGGGGGCGGGGGCGGGGGCGGACCTGGAGGGTGGCGGAGAAGAGGGCCGTCTGGCGGCCCTCTGCGCCGCGGCCGGCGCCTCGGCGCGCCGCGGGGCGGGGCGCGGGGCCGGCGGGGGCGGACCGCGGGGGAGGACGGCGAGGATCTTCTCCATCTGCGCGGGGAGAGGGGGCCTCAGGGGGGAAGGGGCGGGCGCGGGGGCCGGGGAGGGGCAGGCCTGGGGCTGGAAGCCCTGGTCGAGCATGCGGTCGGCCTCGTCGAGGACGAGCACGCGCAGCTCCCGCGTCAGCACCTCCGTGAACCCCCGCGTGTTCTGCCCCGCCTCGAGTCAGCAGCGCCGCTGCTGCTCGCGGCTGCGGTGGCGCGCCTGGATGTGGTCGAGGAGGCGGCCCGGCGTCGCGATGAGGACCGAGGGCGGGCCCTGCGGCGCCCTCCAAGTTAGGGCAGTGGCGAGCACAAGAGGGAAGGCCGCGCGCCTGGCGGCCCATGAGGCGGTTGGCCTCGGTGTTCATGTTGGTGCCCCCCATGACCGTGAAGACGGAGAGGTTCGTGTGAAAGGCGAGCTGCGGGGCGCGGGGATGAGACGTGTGCGGACTCTCGAGGCCGGCGGGGGGTGCGGCGCACCAGGACCTTGACCTGCTGCTCGATCTGGAGGGCCAGCTCGCGCGTCGGCGTCAGCACCAGCGCCCCGATGCCTGCCGCCAAAACACGCTCTCGACGAGGGCGGGGGAAGGAGAAGGTGTGGTTGGGGCGCGGCCGGACCCGAGGAGCGGCGCCGGATGAGCGCCTCGACGACGGGGACCATGAACGCTGCGCCGCCGGCCGGTCGGGCGGGGCGGAGCGGGCCGGCCGGGGCTCGAACCGAGGGTCTTGCCGGAGCCGGTCTTGGCGCGGGCGAGCAGGTCCTTGCCGGCGAGCAGGTGGGGGTACGAGAGCGACTGGATCTCCGTCATGAAGTGGAACCCGAATCCTGCGGGGGAGGGTCGGCGGGGGCGAGACGGCGGGGGCGGGGGCGGGGGCACCCTGCGGGCTCTCCATGGCCTGGATGGTGATGGGGCTGAGGGGCATCGAGCTGAAGGGCCGCTTCGACGCCGTGTGCACGTTCACCGAGTCATCCTGCGCCGCCGAGGGCGGTGGGCGGGGCGGCCGCGCGGCGCGGGGCGGGCTGCGCGGGAGACAGGCCGAGGCGGGGCGCACCGCGTGGATGTTCACCGGGTGGGCGTACCTGCCCGCCCCTTCAGCGCGGGATCCGTGGCGGGGAGGGGTGCGCGGCTCACTGGTGCCCGCCATCGCCGTGGCCGTGCGTGTGGTGCCGCGTGACGGGGGCGCCGCCCGCCGCTGCCGCCGCCGCCGCCGCCTCCGCGGGGTCGGGAGCAGCCCGCCCACGGGGACCGCGCCCTGCGGAGCGACGGCGCCGCCGCCGCGCGGCGCGCGCTGCCCCCGCTGAGACTGGGGCTGCGCCTGCTGCGGCTGCTGGGCCGACTGGGGGCGGGGCTGACCGGAGCCCGGCCGGCCGCCGGCGCCACCCGCACCGGCCGCGCCGCCGCCGCGACGGCCGCGACCACCGCGCTGCCCGTTACCGGCAGCGGGGCCGTCGGCCGCCTGGAACGCCGGCTGCGCCGCGGCCTGCTGGGGAGCGGGGGCGCCTCCGCCGGCGGCGCGAGCCGCGCGACTCTGGTGCTTCTTGCCAGCAAGGTGAGCGTCGAAATCGACCTGCGCATGTAGGCGTTCAGGGGGGACCGCCCCGGGGACGTTCGCGATTGGCGGGAGCGACCTGGGAGCCGGACGAGACTGCGGGCGAACGCATGAGCGCTGGGTCAAAGCCAGCGCGAAAGGGGGCTGGCTTACCCTGGCAGCATTGGCAGAAGAAGGCGGAGTTACGCTGGGGAGCGGCGGGCGCAGCAGGCGCCGCCGGGGAGCTCGCTGCCGAACGAGAGAGATGCGTCAGAGCGGCGCAGTACGTTGCAATGACGGGAGAGTCTAGGCCTGCACTCACGCGTCGCGCCTCCCCCTCCCAATGTTCGGAGCGACATTGCTGCGGAGGCTTCGACTTTGACACGCAGTCCTTAAGGACGAATGACGCGACGTCCGCGTGGGGTTCGACGGAGCGAGCTGGCTTGGTGACTGTGTACCCGGGCCAGCCTCGTCCCCTCGTCATTTTTTTCTGAAACAGGCCCGCTATACGCCGCTGCCTGCGCTGCGTCGATCGGAGGATTTGACCCCTGCTGTGCTGTGCTGTAGATAGAAAGAAGCAAGCATTTGCTGAAGTCAGAGGTGCAGACAAAAAGAAGCATCCACCGGCGTCACGCGGCGCCATGGGCTGCAGACACTCCAAGCGAACCGCTGCACTCGGCGTGAAGCGCGGGCGCGCGCCGTCGGAGGCGTACGTGGATGTCGTCGTGCCCTGTGCTGGGACAGCGAATCCTTCAACGTCTTGCGTGGCCGGCAAGGGCGCCGGCAGCACGGGCGTAAAGCCGGCGCTGGGCGTTCTAGATCTGGCTGGGGCTCAGGGGCCCGCCGGAGATGGGCCCGGCAAGAAGACGCCCGCAGCCGCGTACGTATACGCGGCAGAGGCGGCGACGGCGGCTGCGGCGGCGACGGGGCGCGCGGGCGAGCTGCGGGAGCGAGTCGTCCGCGTCTTCCTCTCATCGACGTGCGTGAGACGGACGCGCGGGCCCCTCGAGATCCCTCCTCAAGGAGCTCTCCTCGAGATCTCTCGCTCAAGCGCTCCGCGCGGGCAGCTTCAAGGACATGGCGCCCGAGCGGGAGGCGCTCTTCCGCTCGGCCGTGCCCCGCCTGCGCCGCGCGCTCGCCGCCCGCGCCCTCTTCTTCTGCCCCGTCGACCTCCGCTGGGGCATCACCGGCGCCGAGGCTGCCGGCGGCGAGGTCCGCCCATCCCCCCCGCCTGCCCGCCCGCCGCGCGCCCACCCCCATCCCGATCCGACGCCGCCCCCCCCGCCCTTTAGGTTGTGCGGATCTGCCTGGAAGAAGTCCAGCGTTCCACATATTTCGTGGGTACGCCGGCCCCTTCTCTTTCTCTTCGTCTCTCAGCTCACTGCTCCCCCGCAGCCTTCCTGAAGGGCCGATACGGGCGCGCGGCCCTCCGGCGCCCGCCCGCCCCGCCCCCGCCGACCGACCGCGCGCAGGTGGCACCAGGCCCCCGGCGCCCCCGAGGACCCTCTTCTGAAGCGGTACCCCGGCCCGACGACCCCCCCCCCCCCCCCCCCCCCCGGTCGAACCCCGGGGGGCGCAGGACGATCGAGCGGGCGGCGCCCGGCTTCCCCTTCCTCCTCCAGTACGCGGACAGGAGGCCCGCGTACCCCCGGTCCCGCGCGCCGGGCCGCCCCTGATCCCCGCCCAGCGTGACCGAGCACGAGATCCTACTCGGCGCCTTCGTCAACGCCGACGTGCACGCGCCCCTGTACCCCCCTCCCCGCCATCTCAGCGGGGTACGCGCGCCAGGGCTCCCCCAACCTGCGGCGCGAGACTTCCCTCTTCTACTTCTCGAGGCGACTGCCCCGGCCCCTGTACCCCGATGCCGCTCACTGTTACCCCCAGCGAGGCTCTGGCAGGGACGGACGCGGGGCAGGAGGGGCCCCACGCGGCTCGCTGTCTTGCTGCCCTCAAGGCGCGCATGTACCCCCGCCGATGCCGATCCCCTCCGTCCCTGACGGGCCCGCGCGCAGGAGCGGATCCGGTCCTCGGGGCTACCCCTGGGCCCGCCGTACCCGTCCGCGGAGGCCCTCGCCGCCCGCATCCACGACGACCTCCTCGCCGTGCCCCCCGCGCATTCTTCCTCTTCCCTGCAGCGCTTGCCCGACCCCCGGGCGCAGCTGGTTGCGCGGGACTACCCCGACGCGGGGCCGCGCCCCTGGCTCGAGGAGGAGCGCGCCGCCCACGCCGCCTTCGCCGCCGCCCGCCGCCGCCTCTACCTCCCCGCCCCGGGCCCGCCCGCCCCCCCGGGCGCGCGGCTCCCCTCTGATGCCGCGCAGGCGACTTTGAGGCGCTGGACGCGTACGCCGCCGCCGCCGGTGCGCTCTTGGGCGGAGGGCGAGGTCCGGCGGCACCCGGCCAGCGCCCTTTCTCAGCGCGGGCGCGGCAGGCCCCGAGCTGCTGCTCGTCACCGGGCCCTCGGGCTGCGGCAAGAGCGGTGCGTGCGCTGCGCGGGGCGGCCGCCCCCGGCCGCCCTCCACCTCGCCCCGGGCGTCACGCCTTCGACCCCGCAGCGCTGCTGGCGAACTGGTCGGCCGCGTGGCGCGCGGCGCACCCCTCCGACGCCCCCGTCGCCCACTACGTCGGGGGTACGCGTCGACACGTGTCCCGTGCCACGCGCTGCGGCCTCTGACGGCGGGCCAGGGAGCGCGGGGAGCGCGCGGGCGGGGGGCCTGATGCGGCGCCTCGTGGAGGAGCTGCAGGCTCTCCTGGCGAGCCCCGCCCCCGCCCTCCGCTTCACCCCTCCCTCCCTCACGCCCCGCAGCCCGGGCTGGAGGCCCCCGACCCCGCGGGCGACGAGGTGCGCCGGCCCGCCTCCCCCTGCGCCCCCTTTCTCTCACTCCGCTCGTCGCAGGCGGAGGCGATGCACGCGTTCGCCGAGTGGCTCGCCGCTCGCGCTGCCGCGCTGCCCGCCGCCTGGCCCGCCCCGCCCGCCCGCCCCGCCGGGCCCGCAGCGCCAGCTGACGGGGGCGCAGGTGGTGGTGGTGGACGCGGTGGACCAGCTGCTCGCCGACGCCGGCGCCCAGGCGAGCCCGCCCCCGCCGCCCCGCCCGCCCGCCGCCCCTCAACCGGCTCCAGCGTCTCCCTGGCTCCCCCACGCCGCCGCGCCCCGCCTGCGGCTCCTCCTCTCGTGCGCCCCCGGCGAGGCCCGCGACTACGCCCTCCGCAGGCCCGCCCTGCCCGCCGGCGCCCTCGCCCCGCCTTGCCGCCGCCGGCGCTGAGGGGGCACCCGGGGCAGGGCGCACGTGGAGCGCGCTGTGGGGGGGCTCGATGCGGCGCGCCGGCGGGCGCTCATCGCGGGGCACCTCCGCGCAGCCAGCAAGGCCCTCGCCGAGCCCCAGGTCGCCCCTCAAGCTTCCCGCCCCGCCCGGGGCGCAGCCACCGAGGGGCTGCGCGGGGCGGCAGGTGGCGCGGCTGCTGGCGGCCCCGCAGACGGCGAACGCGCTCTTCCTCGTCGTCCTCCTCGAGCAGCTCCGCGAGTCCGGCGCGCCCCGGCGCCCCGCCCCGGCGCCGCGCGAGCGCTGAGCGCCCTCCCTCGCAGCCGTCCACGACACGCTGGACGAGCGCATCGGGGAGTGCCTCGCCTACGCCGACCCCGTCGCCCTCTTCCGTTTCGTCGTGCGCGCCTAGCACGGGCGCGGCTCGGCCCCAGAGCGCCGCCTCACTCGCCGCCGCCGGCACGGGGGCGCAGATTGGGCGGTGGGTGCGGCTGTACGGGGAGGGTCTCGTTCGGCCGGCGCTGGAGGCGGTCGCCTGCGCCCGCCACGGCCTCGCCGACGCCGAGCTCCAGCTGCTCCTCGTGCGGCCCCCGTCGCCCCGCACGCCGCGCGCCGCCCCCGCGTCTAGGAGGCGATCTCCCGCACCACTCCGCCCCGTGCGCCGACGGGGGCGGCAGGGGGTTGGGGCCGGCGGCGCTTCGCCGCTCCTCTGGGCCGAGTTCTGTGCCGCCGCCTCCTCCGTCCTCGTCGACCGCAGTGCGCCGCCGCCGGCGCCACCGGCCCCGCCCGCTGCGCCTCCGACCGTGCGCCCCGTGCCAGACGGGCTCCTCGGCTTCTTCCACCGCGCCGCCGCCGAGGTGCCCGGGGCCCTCGCCCCCCTCTGCTGCCCCTTTCCCTCACCCGGGGCCCGCGTCGCAGGCGGTGGAGGCTGCGTTCGGGCTGGGCGAGCCCGAGGCGCGCCGCCGCGTCCACGCCCGCCTCGGCGCCTTCTTCGCCGCACAGGCCCGCCCGGCCCCCGCCCCCGGCTTGGGCCGAGCCTCGGGTGAGCGCTGCGGGAGGGGCCCTGGGAGCGGGGGGCGGAGGAGTGCGCGTGGCAGCTGGAGGGGGCCGGGGAGCGCGACGCCCTCGTCCCCGTGCGCCGGCCCCGCCCGCCCACGGGGGGCCCCGCAGCT
Source organism: Cyanophora paradoxa (assembly GCA_004431415.1). Taxonomy (NCBI): domain Eukaryota; class Glaucocystophyceae; order Cyanophorales; family Cyanophoraceae; genus Cyanophora; species Cyanophora paradoxa. The sequence continues at coordinate 53,828 of QPMI01000288.1, read as the reverse complement.
GCTCTCCGAGCTCGACGTGCTGCCGCGCCTCTCGCGCGAGCGCGCCGCCCCCGAGCTCGCCCACTACTGGGCCGCCACCTTCCGCAAGGCGCCTCCGTTTCGCTCTGTCTTGCCCCGCCCTGGCCGCCCCGCTGAGCTCGTCGGCGGGGGCAGGGGGAGGCGGCGGGGCGCATCGAGGCGGCGCTGCGCGGCTCCGAGCCGGGGAGCCTCGCGGCGGACCTCGCCTGCGCCGGCCGCGCCCTCCGCGCCCTCGGCCCGCCCCCGCGCCCCTCCCCGCGCCCCCGGCCCCCGCTTGCTCTGAGGGGGCCCGGGGGCAGGGGAGAGCGGGCCGGCGGTGGTGGTGCTGGAGAGGGCGGCGGCGATGCGCGAGGCGGAGGCGGCCGCGGCGGCGGCGCCCCCCGCGACCTCCCCGAGGCTTGCCCCGCCCCGCGCCCCGGAGGCGCCGACCGCGAGCTGCCGGCCGAGCACCCCCGCGCAGGCCCTCGAGCAGCTCGCCGCGGCGCTGTACGACCGCGGCGAGTACCCCCGCTCCCTCGCCGCCCTCCAGGCACCCCGCACCGCCCCGCCCGTCCCGCCCCGCCCCTCGTCTGAGTCTAGCGCAGCGGGCGCTGGAGATGGAGGAGCGGCTGGGGGGCGCTGCGAGCCCCGCCGCCGCCCGCTGTCTCGGCGACATCGCCAAGGCGCGCGATCCCCGCCCTCTAAGCGCCCCGTCTGAGCGCGGGGGCCGCGCAGGGCCTGCTGGCGCAGGGGCGGCACGGGAGGCGGAGGCGGTCCTGGGGCGGGCCCTCGCCGCGGCGGAGGCGGCGCGGGGCGGCTCGGACCCGGCGCTGCAGCCGCTGCTCCTGCTCCTCTCCACCGCCGCCCTCGAGCAGGGCCGCTTCCAGGAGGCCGGCCGGTGCCCGCGCACGCCCGAGGGCGCGGCGGTGCAGTGGCCGGCAGGGCCGACGGGGCGGGGCGGGGTAGGTATCTGGAGCGGTGCAGGCGGATCACGGAGAGCGCGCACGGGCCGCGCCACCCGAGGCCCGCCCCGCCCCGCGCCCCGTCGCCGGCGTGCGGCCGCCTCTGACGCGAGGGGCAGATGGCGACGGTGCTGAACGCGGCGGCGAACGTGGCCTCGCCGAGGGCCGCTACCCCGACGCCGAGGCCGCCTACCGGGTACCCCCGCCCCCGCCCCCGCCCCGCCTGCACGCGCCTCGGCCGTGGGCGGCTGAAGGGGCGGGGGCGCAGGAGGCGCTGGCGCTGCGGGAGGAGGCGTACGGGGTGGAGCACCCCGCCGTCTCCCAGTCCGCCCGCAACCTCGGCCTCCACGTCCGCCCCCCGGCCGCGCGCCGGCCCCGCGCCCGGGCCGGCGGGGGCGCTGACGCCGCCGGCAGCTGCAGCGGCAGCACCGCCTCGACGAGGCCGAGGAGCTCTTCCTCGTGCCCCGCCCCCCCGCCTCTCCCCCTCCCCCCCTGACGCAGCGCGGCAGCAAGCGCTGGGGGTGGACGAGGGCGCGCTGGGGCCCGCCCACCCGCGCCTCGCCCAGGCCTACGCCGCCCTCGGCCTCCTCTACCAGGCCTCTCGTCTCCGCTCCTCTCTGTCCGCGTCCTGGCCCCTGAGGCGGCCGGGCAGCGGCGGGGGCGGGCGGAGGAGGCGGAGGGGGTGATGCGACGGGCGCTGGGGATCGTGGAGGGGGCGCTGGGGCCGGCGGGGGAGGCGGCGGCCGGCCAGCTCGCCATCCTCGGCAACCTCCTCGTCGAGCTCGGGCGCCTCGAGGAGGCAGAGCCCCTGCTCCTCGTCCGCCCCGCCCCGCCCAGACAGCCCCCGAGCGCACTAGAAGGCCCTCTGTCCCTCCCCCGCCCCTCATCCTCCTCCCAGCGGGCGGCGGCGGCGCGGGAGGCGGCGCAGGGGCCGCGGCACTGGCGCACGGGGGGCGAGCTGCAGCACCTCGCCGACCTGCGGTGCCCGCCCCGCCCCTTGCCCTCCCTCCCCCGCATCCTCGAGCAGCGCCCTCTGCTGCGCGCCGGACCCCGCGTCGAACCCCGCTCGGCTCTGCCGCGGCCTCCGCCTGATTGGGGGAGGGCGGGGCGGGCGGGGCGGCAGGCGGGCGCAGGGGCGGCTCGAGGAGGCGGAGGAGCTCTACCAGGTCCGCCCCGGCGGGGCCCGTCCGCTGCGGCTCCGGCCGTTAGAGCAGAAAGTCGAGGGGCAGACGCACACACGCCTGCCCTGCCGGCTTCGAGGGCCGACGCGCGGGGGCGCGGGGCGCAGCGGGCGGGGGCGATCTTCGAGGCGGCGCTGGCGCCCGGGCACCCCCTCCGCTCCGCCCTCGCCCTCAAGGCCCGCCCCCCGCCCCGCGCCATGGCCGAGGGGGCGCCGACGCTGAGGGCGGGGGGCAGGCGGGGCAGCTGCAGCGGGCGGCGGGGCGGCCCGACCGCGCCGAGGCCCTCTACCGCGTGCGCCCGCCCGCCCGGCGCGGCCCCGCCCCGCCCCGCCGTGCGCCGCGCAGCGAGACCAGCCGGCAGCGCGGGCTGTGGGAGCGGGAGGGGGCCGGCCGGGGCCTCCACGACGAGCAGGTGGCGCCGGCCCACGCGCAGGCGCCGGGCAAGGCGAGGCGAGGCGGGGGCTGAGGCGGGGGCAGCTCTTCCCCCTCTGGGTGGAGCTCGTGGAGGTCCTGGCGGAGATGAGGCGCCACGAGGAGGCCGCCGAGGCCGCCGCCGGCGCCGCCGCCGCCTTCGAGGCACCCTGCGCCGCCCCTCGCGCCCCCGAGAGGCGAGCTCGAGGAGGGGCCTCTCACGCTGGCGTCTCGGGGCAGGCGGGGCAGGGGCGGGGCAAGCCCGAGGCGGCCGCCGCCGTGCGCGTCAACCTCGCACAGATCCTCCAGGCGCGCCGACCCCGGGCGAGCTCAGCGACGCGGCCCCGCGCTGAGGGGGCGGGGCAGCGGGGGAGCGGGGCGGGGCTCCTGGAGGGGGCGCTGCGGGGCCTGGAGGCGGCGGGGCTCGGGCGGGGCAGCGTCGCCAGCGAGGTTGCCAAGGAGCTCCTCGCGCGCCCCCCGCTCCCCCCGCTCCTCCCCGCCCGCCCCTCGCCTTTCCTCTCGAGCCGGCGGGGGGCGGCGGGGGCGCAGGGGGCGTACAAGGCGGCGGGGAGGGACGACGACGCGCGGCGGCTGGCCTCCCGCATGGTCGCCTTTACCCCGGCCCGCCCGCTCCCGCCTCCCAGCTCCCACGTACCCCCGCAGGTCCTCTCGGCGCTTCTCATGGGCCCGCTTGACAATAACGACGAAGGAGACGGGGGCGAAGGGAGCGAGGGGGCCAGCGAGGGTTTGTCCAGAGCGGGGCATGCCCTGAATCATTGAGTGCATTTGATCGTGGTACGTGATATCGATGTTCACAAGCGGCTAGCTATATCATTGAGTGTTACATATCCAAAACTAGTTTTTGCGGAACGTTTAAATTAACGAGACCATGTCCACTCGCTAGCGCTGGAGTGTAGCTTTCGGGCCGGAGATCTGGATCTTGAGTGTACATAGATTGCAATTCTCAGTCTGTATAGATTTTAACTTGTTGTCTTTCCTATTTAATTATTTGAGCTTTCCCATTAGAGTGAATGATTTGTTGTCTTGCCTTAATTCGCGGAGTGAATTGGAATTAGAATTCTCCAGTCGACGTCGACGTCCAAGCTTCAAGCTTCAGCCTCAAGAGCCGACTTCAAGCTTCGGCCTCAAGCGCCGGGAGCTATAGCTAGTGGGCTGGGGGGATATGCAACGACAGCTCGAGGCCTAGGAAGCTTAATTGAGGAGAGGATCGGAGCTGGCGCCCGGCAACGCCGTGGCGATCAGAAATTGAGCATGCGTGAGAAAGAAAAGCTTGCGGCGGCGGCCGCGCTGCTGGAGCGCGCGTACGGGAAGGGCGCGAGCGGCGGGTGGAAGCCGGCGCCCTTCGCGAACACGGGAGGCGGGCGGTACCTCTGGACCGACGCGCATGGAGTGCTTGCTCACCTCAGCCTCTGGGACGCGACGGGGGAGGCGGCGTACCTCGAGCGCGCGGCCGCGATCGTTCGCGAGGTCCACGACGTCCTCGGGCGCTCGCGCGACGGCGCGCACCGCCTAGGGCAGGCGACGGTGGAGCGCCCGACGCTCGCGGGGCTCCGGATTGGCAAGGAGGACCCACCCGGCACCGAGGACGGCGACGGACAATATTTGCACTACAACACGAAGGCGCGAAATTCGTCGGCGAAATTAAATACGATTCCCGACGCCGCGTTACATTGAATTTCCCGGATCGCAGTGGTGCCTGGCCTTACTGAGAATGAGCGAGGTATTCGGAGAGAAGCGGTATTTGAGCATGGCGATCGACCTCGCGAAGGCATGCCTCCAAATCTTAAGTGATCGATCTGTCTTCTATATAATTAATCCCACCAAAAACGCAGGCATCGCACGCGGGATTTCTTGACCATCGCTCCTCTCCTGATCTGCCTCGCACGTTCTGGAAGTGGCGTTCAATTCCTTTTGCTTCAAAATTCATTCGACGTCCCCCAACGGGCCCGCGCGCGGGGCCCCGGCAGAATGGACATCGACTTGAAGCGGCCAGAAGTTCGCTCCGAGGGCAATCTAGATCCATTCGACTGGTGAAAATCTTCTTTCCGCACGCGCAGCTTGAAAAGTAACTGTATCGCGAATCGGTATCGAATTTTCGGACGCAGCCTGGTGATCTACCGGTCACTCCGCGAAGCATCAGGCGAAAGGGATGTGAGCCTCGAAGCTTAAGCTCACGTGCAGCATCAGCAGCTGCATTGCCAGCGCAGGCCCCTACAGCTATCGATCACCCCACCGACGCTGGCCACGCGCTGCACGACGTCGACCGTCGGACGCAGGTGTTGGGGGCGCAGGTGGCGGCGATGCAGCGCGCGGTGGCGGCCAAGGCGCAGCGGGCGCGGGGGCGCTCGAGCCTCGACCCCCTCGACCTCGGCGAGAGCCTCTGGTGCCCGCCAACATTGATTCCAGAGTTAATGCATTCGGCTCGCGGCTCCGCGGCTCTACGCCAAGGCCTTGGGCTAGGGACCCGGGGGTCATATCTAGCTATTTAGATTCAGATGCGATCATGATCATGAGCTCCTCGGGCTCATGATCAGCAGGCTGGCGCATTTTTACCCGGACGAGCCCTGGGCGCGCTCCCTCGCCTCCTCGGCCGCCTCCTCCCTCGGTGAGAGACGGATCGAGTCGCCTCGATCAAATTTAATTTAATAATGGAGACTTCTTATTGCAATCGTTGCTTCCGCGGGCAGAGCTCGCCTGGAACGTGGGAGTTTTTCAGGGCTCCCCCGGCCGCCGCCTCGCCTTCCGTGAGCGCGCAATGAGATTTCTTTGAAGCTAATTTTCGCTTGCATTGGATTTTGCTCGAGCTCTGAAAATATTGACTTCGCGATTGATCGACATCGGACCGGGATTCGAAGGCGAGTTCGGGACGACAATCGGGGCGCAAGCGAACCCTTCCGCCGCCGGCGAGGCCTGGCGGACCCGCGTGGTGTGAAATTCATCTATCGATATCGATCGCGACCTTGGCGCTTGATCGATATCGCCGATCCGCGGGCGCGTTTTGAATTTTATGTCATGATCAACGACGTGTACAGGAGGAGCTGCACGGCTTCTGGCTGGCAAAGGACGCCGTGCTCCTCCGCGACGCAGACATAAGGCGCGTGCACGAGCTCCAGGCTCGAGTCAACCTTGTCGCGCAACCGCTGAAGCCCGAAGCCCGAAGCTCGAATATTAAATTCGATATCGGAGTTGAGGGCGCCGACGCGCTTTGCTGACGCCCGGAGTGGCCCCCGCCGGCAGCCCAGTGATGCTGGCGTGCAGCCTCGCCCCGCGCGCCCTCCTGGCGCGTCCCCCTGGGGGCCTCCGACCCGCTCCCTCGGCCCCCAACCGCCCCGAGCTCTGAACAGCAGTCGACGTCGAACCGTTGAACTCCGGCCACGGCAGCGAATTGTATGTACAGATCTAGATATCGATAAGCTTCAGCTTCGATTTGGACGTCGACAAGCTCACGATTTAACGCGCTCTTTAGCTAGCTATGGGTCTGGATATGAACTCGTAAGGCAGGACCCTTGAGGACCCTCATCGACAGTGTAGGCCTTCGCTCGGTACTAGAGCTGCTCCTCGAGAGCATTCAAACTGCGCTGCATAGAAACACATGTACAAACCCTGGAACTGAGCGAGGAGCTGCACGGAGGCGGGCAGGATGGGCGTGGGGGCGGGGGCGGTGCTATGTGGGGGCGGCCTCCTCGAAGCCCGTGGCGCGGGCGGCGGCGAGGGCCCCCACGAGCTCCCCGTGTATGCGCCCGTTCGACGCCAGCACGTGCCGCACCCTCAGGCTGCCCGCCCCCTGAGGCCAGCGGGAAGCGGCGGCGGCGGGGACGGGGATGAGGAGGGCACCTGTACGGCTCCCCGCGCGTGTCGGTGACCGTGCCCCCCGCCTCCTGCACCAGCAGCGACCCCGCAGCGATGTCCCACGCATTCAAATCCACCTGGCCCCGCCGTCGCGACGGGGCTCCAGGAGGCCGCGGGGAGGGGGTGCACGAGCCTCCCAGAAGGCGGTGATGCGCCCGCAGGCGAGCCAGCTGAGGTGCACGCACGCCGAGCCTGCGCACGCGACCGCTCAAAGAAAGGCCGACAAGAAGCGGGGCACAAGCACGAGGAGGGGCACCTGTGCAGCGGAGGGAGCGCGTGCGGGGCGCGAGTTCTGATATGCCCCGGCTGCGAGGGCGTGGGCGGGGCGCGTGGAGCGCTACAGGTCTTGTGGAAAGCTAGCCGGTCGCGCCATGCGAGGTGGCGCGGGTACGGCGCGGCCGGCCTCACCACATGGCGGGGCGCATGCGGAGGTGGTCACTGGGGAACCCCACCGCCAGGATCGACTGCAGAAATTTGAGTCAGATTTGAGCCTCTGAGCTCCTGGAAGTTTTTGTCGGGGGACCTGGAGGAGGGAGTCCGTGCGGGGTACAGCGATGCGCGTGCCGTTGAGGAAGGCGCCGCCGCCGCGCCGCGCCGTGAAGGTCTCTTTCCGGTGCGGGTCGTAAATCACGCCCACCTGCGCCCCGCCCGGACCGGCCGGCCCCGTACTCGAACTAGACAGAGGAGGGAAGGGGAGGGGGGGGGGGGGGGGGGGAGGGGGGAGGGGCTCGTGGACCACAACGGCCCCGCGGTGGGCGACGGCGATCGAGACGACGTACAGGTCCATCCCGTGCACGAAGTTCAGCGTCCCGTCCTGGAGGGGGGTTAGCGGCGAAGGGGGGTACGCCGGGCGAGCTCGAGCAGGGCGGGGCGGCTCGCCAGTGGGTCGACCACCCAGAGCCACTCCGCATCGCTCACCCCCTGAAGCGCCCGCGCTGCGGACCGGGGGCAGTCGGATCGGGCGGGGCGGGGCGGGACGGGGCGGGTGCGGCAGGCTTACTCGCGGCGGCGGCGCCAGGCTCTACGCCCTCCTCCCCGAGCACCGCGTGGTGCGGGAATGCCCTCGCTATGTGCCCCCTGATGATCTTTTCGCTATGCTGGTCCACCTCCGTCACCTGCGCGCCGCCTCGCTCGCCAGCGCGGCAAAGGGAGAGGCGTGGGCGCGCGCGCACGATATCGACCGGGTTCTTGTTCGACTGCGCCGCGGTGCTGTGAGCGGTGAGCGTCAGCACAACCGCTCGCCCAGCATGATCGGCTACGCGCGGCGAGGAGGGCAGCCCGTAACTCGCGCTAGCTAGCACCTGCCGCAGCGCGTGAGGAAGTAGTTGCCGGCCTCCCTGGGGTAGGGCGGGAGCGGAATCAGCTTGCGAATCGAGGCTTTGACGCCGCTGGAGCAAGCAAGTGGCCGGGGAACGCACTGGGCTGCTTCCACCGCGACCGCCTCGATCATTCGCAAGAGCGCGTCCAGCTCCTCGCTCCCCGCGCACGCATCGCTCCCGCTCGCGGTGCTGGTGCCAACCATCGCAGGATTACAGCAGGAATGCAGAGACCTGAGGCTGCCCGGGTACGGCATACGACAGTCACGACATCGCGAAGCACGCGCATCAGAAATCCGTGTCGTGCATCAGCCGGCTTAGTAAAAAATTCAAACATGGTTCTGCATGTCGGCGAGCAAGCCCCGCTGAACATGTGCGAAGCCCCGCACCGGCCCGCATCTAGAATGCCCGCATCTAGAATGCCTGCAGCTAGAATGCGCGTGTATGCGTCCAGAATGCCCCCGCCCGCCCCGCCGCTGCTTCTCGAACGCCCCACCCGAAACCCGGCTCCGATTCGGCCGGGCCGCGCGCGCCGCGCTGAGCACCCGTGCCGGATCCGGATTAATCGATTGTCTTCCTGAAAGGCTCTGCGCGGCCCCGCGCGTCGGATTCTATGCGCGCGCCCCGCTGCACGTGCAGCCCCATGCTGAACGGGCCGCCTGGATGCGCAGCACTGTCCCGGACAGCACGGGCCAGCCCGTGACCCTCTCGGAGGTCCTCTCGCGCCCCAACGTCGACTTCTTGGTCCTATTTTTCTACCCGAAAGCCATGACTACGGGCCTGTCTTCCTTCCTATGCGCTTTTTGTTGCAACGCCTGATGCAAAGCAGGTTGCACCCAGCAGGCCTGCAGCTTCCGCGACAGCATCGGCGCATTCAAGCCCCTCAAGGCCGAGGCGCGCCCAAGCCCACTCTGCGCCCCGACGCGCCCCGAGACGCCCTTGCAGGTTTTCGGTGTCAGCCGCGACTCGCCAGAGAAGAACGCCGAGTTCCAGGTCCGTGGTACCCGTCCCGCCCGCCAAGGTGCGCCGTGCCGACGGCCGCGGCAGACGAAGCACAGCCTCCCCTTCCGGCTCCTCTGCGACCAGAACAAGGAGCTGCACAAGCAGTTCAAAGTCGGCTCTGCCATGCTCGGGTGAGGCCGTACCCCCCGCCGGCCCCCGCTGCCCCGCACTTCTGATGCGGCACCCCGCCAGGCTGACGACGGAGCGTGTGACGTACGTCGTGGACAAGTCGGGCAAGGTCCAGCTGGCGTTCAATGCCCTGATCAACGCCAAGGAGCACATGCCTCAGGCGATCTCCTGCTTGAGGCGCCTCACCGGCACCCAGTAGCCCCCTCCACCGGCACCCAACAGCCCCCCGCCATCCCGATCCGCCCGCCTCTTCGAATTCCCGCTCCCTCCCGTATCGATATATCGATTGTATTCTTGGAAGAACGAAGGCTCACCAGCTGACCTCCCTGGCCATGGTGTCAACAGTTGTAGCTATAGGACTAGTGGCACATGGAACCTTGAAACAAACTGTACAGCTCGGGAGGAGCGCGGGCTGCAGCTAGTCCCAGGCGAAGAAGCGCTCTGCGTTCTCCCGCGTGCGGCGCGCCGCCTCGGCGAGGCTCCAGCCCTTGGCCTCCGCCACGAGGCGCAGGGAGCCGGCCTGCGCGCCCCGCGCCGCGTCGGCCTCGACCGGCACTGAGCTCGATCGAAGCGCGAATGAAAGGACCATGGCGGGGTCGATGGCGGGGGTGCGGTGCAGGTCGGACTCGATGAGGAGGCGGTCGTCGGGCACCGCCGCCACCGCCGCCGCCCCCTTCCCGCTCCGCCCGTTCAGCGCCTGCCGGGGCCGCCGGGTGAGAGCCCTCGCGCTGCCTCGCACCCGGAGGGCGATGCCTGCCTCCCGGCTTGCCAAGCTAAGCTCAAACATTTTCTTTGGGGGGAGGGGGGGGGGGGAGGGGGAAAGGGGGCGCCCGGGAGGGTATGCTACCTCCGAGAAGCTGAAATAGAAGCGCTCCTCAGCGGCCCGGCTGATCTTTCGGAGCTGGTTTACCGCGTCTGGGGAGCCTGTGGGGTACCGGGTTGGGGGAAGGATGGGGGAAAGGAGAAAGGGCGCAGGGGTCAGGGGGTACCGGTGTAGCTGTGGAACATGACGCGCGGGGGCAGCTGGCCCCGGGCCGCGAGCTCGCGAAGGACTTCGGTGGCCGGCCCCATCGCGCGGACACAGTGCATGCTGACGGGGCGGCGCAGCTCCTGCGCCCCAGATCAGATTCTAGCGCGCGCGAATGCGAAGCGGGCGGGAAGCGCGCCGCGGCGATGGCGAGCTGCCTGCGGAAGACGGCGAGCTGCTGCGCGAAGTCGCACTCTCCCCGCCCCGGGATCTTCGCCGCCTTATCCAGCCCGATCTCTGCCCGCCCCGCCCCGGCGCGTGAGGCGGCGCGTGCGGGGCGCCGGGGCCCGGGCCGCGAGGGCGCGCCTCCGACGATCGCGCGGGGGTTGGCGGCGAGCGCGCCGCGGAGCATCGAATCCCACTCCGCGAGCGTGCTCGCGTCGACTGCGTCCGGGTCGCCGGGCCGCAGAGTGTGCGCGAACCAGGGATGCACTCCGAAGGCTGCGCGAGCGCCGGACGGCTCAGAAGGATGCAGGCTAGCGTCTTTCTTTTACGAACGGACCAGGAACTATCCGCTCTCCGTGAGCAGCGGCGAGGCGCGCGGTCGAAGCGAAATCCGAGGGACGGCAGCTCATCACACACATCCGACGGCAGGCAATTGCCTCAATGCCGGCGAGGGCCTCTGCCGCGCCGGTGCTCGGCGTGGGCCTGGTGGAAGGTGGTCGCGTGTACACGCACCTGCGCCATCGTCGATGATCTGCAGGGTGCGGTAAGCGCCCGCGGCATGAAGCGGCGAGCTCGCATACATGGTTGTGGCAATCAAACAGAGACCGCAAGAGCTCCGCCGGCTCGTTCGAGACGCTCATGCGCCCAAGCTGCACGCGCAGCCGATATCGAAGCACAGAGGCCAGCTAAGAAGAAAGAGCTAAGAGAAACTTAGCACAGAGGCCAGAGCGGAAGTGAAGAAAGAGCCGGGAGTGAGGGGGGTACGGTGCCAGAGTGGCAAGCCGTTCGATCCGCCGCGCTAGACGCGCTTCGAGCCTTCGCAGCACAGACCACAAATCACTTCGAGCACTGGAGGGTCCGCTGTCGAGGATCACGGAAGGACAAGGAAGCCCGCCAGCCCGGCGGCCCTGCACCAGCTTCAGCACAGACCAGTCGTCAGTCGAGCTTACAGTCCGCGCCTATCCGCCCTCAGCGTTCGAATCGCCCGGCCGCGGGCAATCCCCGCGGGCGCCCGGAGCAGCATCTAGCTTCAGAAAGTAGAAGGTCTGCATCATGGAATACGATCGGTTCCTTTCAAGGAGGGCGAAGCGGAGGGAGCCGTCAGCCATAGTGGTTCGGCCCCGGCCTCCTAAGCGTGTCGGCGCGGCTCACCGGTGGGCACGCGCGCCTGCGCAGGCCGCGCACGAGATTGCGGAGGCCGAGAACTTGGTCTCGCTGGCGGCAGGCCTTCCGCAGCCCGACACGTTCCCGGTGACCGGCCTCTCCTTCACGACTGTCGACGACGAGATCATCACGCTCTCTCTGAGGGAGCTGGACGCGGTTCGTCCTTCGCGCGTGCCACCGGGGCGCTCGCGCAAGGCTCGCGGTGCCGGCCGCCCACACGCCGGCGCAGGCGCTGCAGTACTCGGCGTCGGCGGGCCTCCCCGCGCTCCTCTCCTGGATCGAGGGCCTCATGCGGAGCGAGCACGGACTCGCCGAGCGCAGCGGGCGCGGCCAGGCCCGCATCGCCGTCACGGACGGCAGGCGCGCCCCGCCCGCCCGCCCCGCCCCTACCCCCGCCCGGGGCGCGTTTGGCCCTCGACCCGCTCTGAGCGCCCGGCTGCGCTCCACAGCCTGGACGCGCTGAGCAAGGTGTTTGACGCTCTGATCGACGAGGGGGACTCGGTTCTTGTTGAGGATCCCGTGCGCCGTACCCCCCCTACACCCCCACACCCCCCGCCCCCGGGGAGGCCCGCCCCCAACCCACTCCGCCCGCCCCGCAGACGTACCCCGGGGCCCTCTCCGCCCTTCGGCCGCTCGGCTGCAAGATCCACGGTGCGGGGGGCTCGCGGCGGGGCGGGGCGGCGGGGCGGGGCGGCGGGGCGGGGACGGGGCGCGACGGGGGCGCAGGGGTGCGCTGCGACAAGGACGGGATGGACGTGGACGAGCTGGACCGCATGCTGGGCACCTGGAGCGAGGCCCGCCCCCCGCCCCCGCCCCCGCCCCCGCCCCCCGCCCCCTCCCTCTTCGAGCCGGGGGCGCAGGGCCCCCTGCCCCGCGTGCTCTACTGCTGCCCGACGGCGCAGAACCCGACGGGGCGCTCCCTCTCCTTCGAGCGCCGCTTCACCCTCCTCGAGGTCGCCTCCCGGTGCGCCCGTACCCCCGCTGCCATCCCCCCCACCCCCCTCCGCTGATGCGGGCGCAGGTACGACCTGCTGGTGATCGAGGACGACCCCTACTACTTCCTCCAGCTCGACCTCCCCTTCGGTGCCCGCCCGCCCCCCCGCCGCCGCTCCATCCCGCCCCCTCCGAGCGTCCCCCCCCAGATTCGGAGCAGCTGTCGGAGCTGCCGAGCCTCCTCTCCCTCGACACGGCCGGCCGCGTCGTCCGCATCGACTCCCTCTCCTTCGTCTTCGCACCCGGTACCCCGCCCTTGATCGCGGGTTGGGGGGAGCAGAAGGGGCCCCCCTCCGACCTGGCGGCGCCGGCGCAGGTTTGCGCCTCGGGTGGGCGACGGGCCCGCGGGAGATCATGGAGCGGGTGCTGGCGCACCAGCAGGCGCGCCTCGACCCCGGCCGAGCTGCTGTCGGGCCCCGGGCTGAGCGGGGGCGGGGCGGGCGCGGCGGCAGGCCTCGACGATGCACGCCTCGGGGGTGAGCCAGGTCGTCGCCGCCGCCCTCCTCAACCGCTGGGGCCCCTCCGGCTGGCTCCAGCAGATCCGGTGCCCCCGCGCTCCTCCTCCCCGCCCCGCGCTCCACGGGCCGTGAGCGGGGGGTACAGGTGCGTGCAGGAGGAGTACCGGAAGCGGCGGGACACGTTCGACGCGATCTGCGAGAAGCACCTGACGGGCCTCGCCTCGTGGCGCGCCCCCGTCGGGGGCCTCTTCTTCTGGATCAAGGTGGGGAGGGGGCGCCGCCTCCTGCTCCTCCTCTTCTCTCGCGCTGAGGCGGGGGCAGCTGGAAGGGGTGGAGGACTCGGGGCCGCTGCTCGAGGAGGCCCGCCGCGCCCACGGCGTCGTCCTCGTGCGCCCCCGCCCCGCCCCGCCCCGCCCCGCCGCCTCGGCGCCTCGGCGTCCTTTCTTACCAACGCGATGCCGTCGCGCAGCTGCCGGGCCGCGCCTGCTCGCCGTCGGGGCAGCCGTCGCCCTTCGTGCGGGCCGCCTTCAGGTGCGCGCAAGGGAGCGCGGGGGGAGGGGGGGCGCGGGAGCTCAGCGGCCCCGCCCGCAGCGCGGCGAGCATGGCGGAGATGGAGGGGGCGCTGCGGCGGCTCGCGGCGGCGCTGACGCACGCGGAGGAGGAGCAGAGCGCGCGGACGCTGGGCCGGCGTGCCACCTGCCGCGGCGGCAGGCTCGCGCGGGCGCGGGCGCTGGGTCGAGGGCGACGACGGCGCGCTCTACTACATCGACGACTCGGACGAGTTCGCCGCCGCCGCCGCCGCCGCCGCCGCCGAGGCCGCCGCCGAGGCCGAGGAGGAGGCGGAGGCCGAGGCGCGCGCAGCGGCTGCGGCGGCGGGACGCCGCCGCTGAGCCCGCGGCCGGCGCTGCCCGATCTCTCGGAGGAGGCGCGGGCGGGGGTGGCGATGGCGCTGAGCCTGGGGAGCGCCGGCACAGGCGGCGGGCCGGGGGAGCCACCGCTCCCGATGGCGACGTCGGCCTCGTCGCACGCAGGCAACCGGCGGTCGAGCTTCGGGACGGAGGGGTCGATGGGGGCGGGGGCGCGGCGGGGCAGCCTGGGGCTCGAGCCCGGGGTGCGCAAGCTGGACAGCTCGGGGGAGAGCGACGCGGCGGTCATCGTCCCGGGCGTGCACAGGCTCGACAGCCCCTGCGACTCCGCCGCCTCCGCCTTCTCCCTCGCCCCGCCCTCCGCCCCCGAGCCGCCCGCCGCCGCCTCCCCCGCGCCGGCCCCGGCCCCCTCGGGCTCGCGCTCGGGATCGCAGCAGCCGCGCCCGCAGTCCCTCGCCGACCTCGTGGCGGCGGGGGCGGCCGTGTCCCCCGCCTCGGCCCTCCCCGCGCGCCTGGCGCCGAAGCGCGTCCCCAGCCTCGTCTTCAAGCTTTCCCCCGAGGACGAGGAGCGCGAGCGGGAGCGGGAGCGCGAGCGGGACAGCACGTGCGGGAGCTCGGCGAGCGGCGGGCCCGACGGCGGCAGCGGCAGCAACTCGGGCTCGCGGCGGCGGAACACGCTGGGCCTGCCGCGCAAGAACTCGGGGATCCTCTCGCCGGCGACGGTGGCGAAGCAGCGGGCGCTCTGGGAGGAGCGCGGGCGGCGCCAGTCCGAGCACCGCCTCGCCGCCATCAAGCGCCGGGGGACCCTCGTCGCCCCCCGCGCCGAGGCCGGCCCCGAGCGCGAGCGCGACGCCGACCTCGCCGCCGTCGGGGCGGCCGCGAACGGCCTCGGCGGCCTCCTCGCGGTCCCCGACGCCGGCCTCGCGTGCCACAGCATGCCGGCCACGCCGCGCGGGGGCGCCGGCGGGGAGGAGAGCCCCTGCTCGGAGTCCAGCCCGCGCTCCGCGTGCTCCATGGGCACCCTGTAGCACGCCGGTGTGCAAGCGCGCGAGCCACAGCCGCCGGCCTCCCTCTCCCCCGCGAGGGCACACGGGCGAGGGAACACTGTGACACTCAAAAAGCGGGGTCCCAGGGTGCTACAAAGTAGCCTACAAGAGCTTTAGATGGCCAGTCACGGCGTCGACAGCGCGCTTGGGAGCTGCGGGGAGACCGTGAGGCCAGGGGAAGGAATCGGAGGAAAGACATCGCACCGGGCCCGACGGCGAGAACTGGGTTCCCGGCAGGGCGCGAGGGTGAGCGAAGCGACAGGCGTAGGGGCCGTGGCAGAGGGGCGCACCGGTCCTGGAGCCCGCCTTGATCTGCGTGCGGCCCGCGTCGCAGACCTGCCGGGGCACGCGGCGGCGTCGGCGGCTGCCCAGGGGCGGCGGACGGTGGGGCGGAGCGAACGATGTAGGTGTCTATGCCAGCCTGGCGTGCCCTGCGCTCGAGCTCCAGCATCTCCTTCTCGTTCTGCACGCGCACGGCGATCTTGGGCTGGCCGCTCCACTCCCTTGGCGCGTCGCAGGGTCAGCACAACGCAATTCGAGAGACGACGAGCGAACGGGCGTCGACCAGGATTGGATCTCGTTCGCGCGGCCGCGTTTGATGCCCTTCTTGTAGGCGCCTAGCGTCGCGTGGCTGCACTGGGCCGCAATCTGCAGCGCGGCGAGTCGGGGCGGAGCGGCGGGAGATCGGCGTTAGACGCGATGCGGAACCTTGCCCGATGTCATCTTCAGATCCTGGCGCACACAGAGAACCTGCAGGCGCGCAGCCCTCAGAGCCGGCTGCAGCGCATTCCGCTCGCGCCATGGGCCGCACGAGCTTATACTCCTCGCCAGGCGTCCAGCTGCTGGGAGGCGCCTCATCGCCCGTGATGTCGCCACCGAAAAAGCTGTGGGCGAAATACCTGAAACGCGGGTCATGTCTTGGGCGAGGCGGTGCGGGACTCGCGCGGCACACCCGATGACGAACGCAAGGGCCAGCCCCGCGACTAGAGGCGGTCCGGCGAGCGCGAGGTGATGCATCGGTCGAGTGCGCCGCCGAGCATGTACCCCAGCGCCGCACTTCAAAGTCTGCCGGACGAGCTGCGAATCATCCCCAGCACCAGCATTCTTCGTCCCGGTCGCGTCGGCAACTCCGCCGTTTCTGAGCTTCTGGGACAAAGTCCGCAGCGGATGGTTCCCTCACTCTTCGTGCCCGCCACCGCCCTGCCGGGAGTCTCCAGGCGCCGCATCGATGGTTTGCAGGCGCCGGGAGCATCTGCGCACAGGTTCCCGCCGCTCTCGCCGCCTCCCGCTCGCGCGACGGCCGACTGGCCGCAGGCAGGCGCCGAGGCGACGGAGCGCCTGCAGGAGGAGCTGCGAATCATCCCCAGCACCAACAATCTTCGTCCCGGTCGCGTCGGCAACTCCGCCGTTTCTGAGCTTCTGGGACAAAGTCCGCGCCGTTGTCGTGCAGCGCACGGGCGGGATCCAGACAAAGCAGGCGGCGGGTCGCTTCCGTGGAAGCGTTGATCCAATGAAGGCGCGGGCTCGCGCAATTATCGCGTCGGATAGGACAGATCTCAGCCCGGACGTGCTCGCCCGCGTGGAGAAGGAGATCGCGGAGCTCCTGGCGCGCTACGTGGAGTACGACGACTCCAAATCGCAGCAAGAGCAGGCAGTGGAAGCGCTCGAGATCATTGCCTCCATCCGCTCCGACGTGCTCAAGGTGCGATTTGATCGCCGTGCGCTTGGCACGCGCAGCGGTCGTCCCAGCGACGCCGCGCTGAAATTTGATCACGCAGATTTTCGCAAAATACGTGGAGGCGTCGGAGGCCGATCTCAGTACAGCGATAGATGAGTCCGCGGCCGGCTCCCAGGCGCAGCGGAGGCTCAAGCTGCTGCCCCCTCCTGCTCCCCCAAAGGACGGCAAGAGCTCCTCTCCGCCGCCGAAGCCGCTCATCCGATTCTGACGCGGCTTCATCCGCTTCCCTCAATGATAACCGGGAAGAATTTTTCAATTAAGGGCAGGTATTTGTCACCGACAACGTGTGTGTGTTTCATAGATGGAGACTGGATTTGAATTTGAAAGACAACTCGGCGCCCAGCTGCAGGGGGCATTCGAAGTACTAGTCAGCGCTGAATCGGATTAAAGCCACGACGTTCGAACAACCAACACACTGTGACAATAGATAGCTATAGATATACACGGGAATCAAAGTCGATGCCATGATGGAAGAGGTCGCGAGAGATCATTCTTAGCTGTCGTGAGTTGATACAAAGTTGGTACATCGAGTTCAAAGAGCGAGAGTAACTGAACGTAAGCTGTCAGCTGCAAAAAAAATCGCAAAGAGCAACTAAGCGAGCTGCACGTCGCCCGGAGGGGGCGTGTCGGGCGCGGGAGGCGTCGGCAGAGGCTCGCCCACCGGCGGCTGCAGCGCCTCGCCCTCCTGGACCGGGGAGTACGCCATCGGGACGGGATACGCGAGGTGGACGGCGACGGGCACGGGTATGGGGTAGAAGGGGACGCCGGGCGGGATCTCGTAGACGAGGTGGGGGGGTACGGGGCCGACGGCTTCGGCGGGCACGCCGGCGAGGGCGGCCTGCTGCTCGTACCAGAGGAGGTCGGGCAGGAGCTGTCGGCCCAGGATCTGCGCGCGCGAGGGAGAGAAGGGGTGAGACGGCCTCCGCGCTGCAGGGGCGAGGCTCCTGTTCGAAGAAGGGGGGGGGGGGGGGGAGGGGGGGGGGGGCGGGCCTCTTGGACGACGGCGCCGAACGAGGGGAGCTCGGAGGGTGGCGATCCGTCGTCGGGGCGCACCTCCCAGGGGCCGGCCTGCGCGCAGGGCGGAGGTCAGCTGGAGAGGAAAAGGCAAGGCGGGGAGAGGAAGAAGGCGGACGGGGCCGTCGGGGGCGTGGAAGACGGTGGCGGAGGCTTCGCGGTAGCACGAGACGGCGCGGAGGGCGTAGGGGGCCGGCCGCTCCAGTCCGGGCCCCCCCGCGAAGGCCTGCCCCAGGTCCAGCCCCGCCGGCAGCCAGGAGAGCATGAGCTGGACCTGCCGGCCGGCGCGTCTCCAAGCAGGCCCGAGGCGAGGGAGGGCGGCGAGGGCGCGGGCAGGGCGGGACCTGCTCGAGGATCGCGGGGACGTCCCAGGCGGTGGCTAAGAGGAGGGCCGGCGGGGCGCGCAGCAGGGCCGTGGCGGGGCCGGCCGTCCCCGGGCACTCCGCCACGGGGCACTTGCGCAGCTCCCAGGAGGCCACTCGCGCAAGCACCCGCTCCAGGCGCAGGCCCGGCAGCTGCGGGGACCCTTAGAGGGGAGGTGTAGGGGAGAGGGCGGTATCGCGTGCCTCGTCGAGGAGGGAGGAGACGGGGAGGTGGAGGAGGCGTGCGGAGTGGGGGTCCTCCCCCCCGATCGCCCCGCACTCCCCGCACGCCGCCTTCCTCCCGGCGGCACGCTCAGCATGCGGCGAGGAGGAGGGCGCGGGAGGGCGACGAGGCGCACGGAGACGGCGAAGCGGGTGTCGAGGGCGCCGGCGAGGGGCGGAGCGAGGCCCTCGAGGGCCTGCGCGGCCGCTCAGAGGTGAGGGCGGGCGGGCGCGGGGGGTGCGCGCGGACCTCGAGGATGGGGTCGGCGAGGTCGGCCAGGGCGGGCGGCTCCCCCGGCCGCTGCGGCAGGAGCGAGCAGGCCGCCAGCTGCGGGGCGTGAGGGGCGGGTGGAGGGAGCGGGAGGGGGTGCAGGCCACCTCGGAGGCGGCGGCGGCGGCGGCGTCGACGAGGGCGGCCGGGAGGGGCTCCTCGGGGTGCTCGGCGGCCCCGCGGAGGAGGGGGAGGAAGGCCGGCACGGCGCCCGCCGGCTCCTCGCCGGCGGCGGGGGCCGCCAGCAGCTCCCGCACCGCCGGCGAGAGACGGAGCGCCTGCGCGGCGTGAGGGGGGTACATGACGTGACGGCAAGAGGGAGGAGCACGTCGAGGATAGCGCGGGCGATGCCGGCGACGGGGGCGAGGGCGACGCGCTCCTCGTCCTCCTCCGGGGGGGCGCCCCCCTCGAGGAGGGCGGCAGCGCGGGCGACGGCGCGGGGCGGGAGGGGCCGCGCGGGGGTCGAGGCGGGGGCGCAGGGGAAGGGGAGGCCGGCGACGGGCTCGGGGAGGGGCGGGGCGGGGTGCGGGAGGCGCTCCGAGAGGTGGAGGTGCCGCAGCCGGCCGCAGCGGAGCGTCTGGCAGTAGTAGCGGGCCGCCAGCCCGGCGTAGAGGCGCCGCTCGGCGGCCGCGCGCGCGTCCGGCCTCCTGAACTCCACCAGCAGGTCCATCCCGGAGAAGAGGAAGCGGGAGAGGGCGGCGGCGAAGGCGGAGGCGGCGCCGCGGGGGACCTCCCCGAGGCCGGTGACGAGCAGCGCGTACGAGAAGCGGCGCCGCAGTGCCGGCAGCACCTCCCGCTGCCGCACCAGCGCCGCGTGCGGCTCCAACGGCGGCGGCGCCAGCGCCTCCGCCAGAGGCAGCACGGCGGCCGGCTCGTCGGCCGGCGGCGCCGCCTCGGCGGGGGCGGGAGCGTCCGGGGCAGGCGGAGGCTTGGACTCGGAGAGAGTGCGGGGGCGAGGCGAGCGGCGCTGCGGCGCCCGGGCGGGTGCCGGGGTCGCCGCAGGTGCGGCGGACAGAGGGAGGGCGGGACGGCGGCGCCGGGGCGGGGCGCGGGCCAGCGAGAGGGGAGACGTCGGGAGAGGCGCGGGGCGGCGGGGAGGGCGGGCGGAGGGGGAGGGGTCGGAGACTCTGGGCTGAGGGGCCGCTGCCGGGCTCGCGGCCGCCGCCTGCGCCTCGCGTCCCGTGGGAGGCGTCACCGAGGCCGGCGGGGCGGCGGAGGCCGGCGGAGACGGCCGCGTAGCAGAGGAGGCGTGCGGCGGCTTCGGAGGGGCCTGCTGCTGACCCCCGCTGCCCTTTCCGCTCGGCTGCGGCTGCGGAGGGGCAGCCAGGCGCTGCGCGGGGGAGGGCGGCCGCCCCGCGCCCGCTCCCCGACCCTGCGCCGGCTGCGCCTGAGGAGGCGGCTGCGGCTGCGGCTGATGGGGCGGATGCGGCTGCGGCTGGGCCTGGCTCCTCGGGGGCGACGGCTGTGGTGCGGGGCCCTTCGGCTGCGGCGGAGCGGGTGCTGCCGCCTGGGGGGCCGGCGACTGTCTCTCCGGCGGCGCCGGGGCGCTCGCCTTGGGCGGCGGCGTCCGCCGCGCCGCCTGGGGCCCCGATGCCTGGGCCGGGGGCGCCGGCGGAGAGCCCCGCGGGGCCGGTGGCTGCGCCTGCCCCCTGCCGGCCTGCGCCTGTGACCTCGCGGAGGGCGGGGCGTCCTCGGGTGCGCGGGCGGGGCTGTCGCGGGCGGGCGGGGCGCTGCGGGCGGCGGGCGGGGCCGCTCGACGGTGGAGGGCGCCTCGGGGCGAGGTCGCCGCCGCCGCCCGAGGCCCGCTGCTCGAACCGCCGCAGCAGCCGCTCGTCCTCCCTGCGCGCCAGCCCCGCCCTCAGCCCAGCGGCGCGGCCGCCGGCGGGGGCGCGGAAGGGCGACGGCGCACGAGTCGTCCTCGGTGCTCCTCCCCGCGCCGCCTCCTCCCGGGCTCGCCGTGCCGCCTCCGCCGCCGCCGCCTCGGCCTCGGCCTTGGCGCGCTCCTCGGCCTCGGCGGCGCGGGCGCGGCGCCAGCGGGTCTCGAGGGAGAGGCCGGAGGGCCCCGGGAGGCACCAGCGGCGGGTGAGCTGGACGGTGGGGCGGAGCTCGCCGCCACGGCGCAGGGGGGCGAGGTCGAAGCGGTCAGCCTCGGCGGCCTTCTTCGCGTCCTCGAAGAAGTCCTTCCAGTCCAGGTGCTCCCGCCCGGGGAGGTAGTGCGAGACGAGCGCCGCCAACCGCCCCTCCTCCTCCTCCGTCCACTCCTCCTCCCCCTTGGGCCCCTCCTTCTTCTTCTCCTTCTTCTCCTTCTCGGCCCTGCGCGCCTCGCGCTTCTCGCGCGCCTCGTCCTGCTTGCGGGCGTGGGCGGCCTCGGCGGCCTCGGCCTCGCGCCGCGCCTCGCGCTGCCGGCGCTCCTGCTCGACGGCCTCGAGCATGCCCTTGGCGATGGCGGCGAGGAGGAGGTGGCAGGTCGGGGTGAGGAGGGCGAGGCGCTGCGTCTCCAGCTGGCGGCACTTGAGCATCAGGCTCTTCGCGTTCTTGAGCTGCTCCTGGAGGGCCCCCGCCTGGAAGACGCAGCGCACGATCTCCACCTGGTACTGCAGCTGCCGCTGCTGCCGCCCTTTCGTGTCCGCCACCCGCTGCTTGTTCCGCTCCAGTTCCGCCAGCGCCTCCTGCACCCGCTGCCGATCCCGCTACGCCCGCCCCGCACCAAGCTCGGCCGGCGCCCAGGAAGAGAGTCGGGCGGAGCGGGGCTGGCGCACGGTGAGGGCGGGGACGCTGGCGGGGGCGCCGTCCTCGGCGGCGGCGAGGGCGTCGTGGATCTCCCGCAGGCGCGCCTTGAAGGCCTCCTCCTGCCGCCCCGTCGCCTGCTCCCCCTCCAGCTTCTCCCCTGCGGGGCGCCCCAGCGAGTTGGGGGGGGGGGGGGGGGGGGGGGGGGGGGCGGGGCGGTCGCCGCGCGCGGCGGGGCGCACTCTGGAAGGCGTTAAGGGCGCCGTCGACGTCCGCTTTGAGGCGCTCCACGACCTCGCGCGCCGCCACCCGGTGCTGCCCCGCCCCGCCCTCACACCCCCGCCCCGCCCCCGGCCCCGGCGCCTCGCGGGCGGCGGGCGCGCCTTCTCCTGCGGGTGCGTGCCGAACTCGTCGGGGTTGCGCGGGTCGTGCCCCTCCAACTGCCCCCGCAGCCGTCAGCCCCTCGCCATCAACCTCTCCTGCACGAGATGCCGGTACCCGCCCTCCGGGGGCGGTGCGGGGACGCGCGGCGCACCAGGAGCTTCTGGTCGCGTGTGTCGATGAGCTGCTTGAGGACTCGCTGGTCGAAGGCTGGCGGGCGGAGGAGCCTCAGGGGCCGGCGCCGAGGGGGGCGGGGGGGGGGGGGGGAGGGGGGGGGAGGGGGGGGGCGGGGGCGGGCGGGCCCTTGCGGAAGCGGGACATGGAGGGGGACCTGCGGGCCTTGGCCAGAAGGGATTCCAGCCCGTAGAAGTCCGGGTCGAACTGCCCCGCCCCGGCGCTCAGGCCCGCGGGGGGAGGGGAAGGGGGGGGGGGAGGGAGGATGTCGCACCCTCCTCCCCGCCCCGTCGGCGCCTTGCTCCTCCCCCGACTCGTCCCGCTCCCCGAGGTCATCCTCCACCAGGGCCAGGTCCCTGCACCCCCGCGACCGCGAGTCGGGGCCCGCCGGCCGGCACCTTCGCGAGGCGAGGCGTTGCGCGCACGAGTCTGCTGTCTCCAGCTTCGACTTGAGGCGCCGCAGTTGCCTCCACGCATCAAGCGCCCTGCGGGTGCCCCGGTTCGGTCCGGGGTACGGGCGTCGGAGGGCTCGGGCGACGGGGCCGCACCTCCGTTCGTTGTCGGCGAACTCGGTCCCAACGAGGTCCATCGCTTTGGGCTGCCCCCGGGGCGTCTCGGGCGGCGGGGCGGGGAAGCGGAAGCGGCGGGCGCCGGGCGGGCGCACGTCAAAGAGGCTCAGGCCGTTCGTGGTGATGCCAACCGTGGCGGGGTTTGAAGAGGGCGCCTGCGCGCGCCGGCGGGGCGTGGGCGCCGGGGCGGGGGGCGGGGCGGGGGCGGGGCGGGCGGCGCGCAGGAGACCTGCTTGGCAATGAGGCCGTCGAGCTGGCTCTGGAGGGGCCGGAACATCTCGGCCGCCCTCCTCAGGTCGACCAGCGTCGCCCCCTGCACCGTGCTCGACTCCGCCGTCAGCATCGCCAGCTCCCGCTTCCCGTCCCGCGTCAGCAGCAGCTGCTCCTCCAGCCCCGAAAGCGTCGCCTGCTGCCGGCGCTGTTCGCGCGGGGCGGGCTGGCGGGGGCTTCGGGAGCGGCGGCGGCACACCCCGATGTTGAGGCCGGGGCCGTCGAGGGGCGAGGAGGAAGAAGAAGAGGGGATCCGCTCCGCCCGCTCGAAGGAGATATGCGGGTCCAGGTCAGCCCAGCGGATGCAGAACTGCGCCAGACGTAAGGAAGAGAAGGAGAGGAGCGGGGCGGGAGGGGGCGCGCCTCGAGCCGCTTCAGGACGAGCTTGGAGCCGCCGGAGACGGACTCCTGATGGACCTGTGGCGGGTGTTGGCCGGCGGTGCGGTGCGGTGGAATCGCACGGCGCGCAAAGGAACCTGGAAGTGCGGTTCGTCCTCACCCAAGCCGCCCGCGCAGGTGACCCCCGCGAAGAACGAGGAGCAGATGTCCGAGGAGGACTGCTGGAAGGGCGGGTGCACGCAGACGCTGTTCGGAAACTGGTACTGCGCGCGTACACGCGGGGGTCAGGGCCAGGGCCGCGTTGGCGGCGGCGCGGGGCCGGCAGGCATGCCTGCTCGGTGGGAATAGCCTCGAGGGCGAGCAGAAGCTCGGACTGGGAGAACTGCCACTCAGCGAGGAGGTGCGGCGGGTCGTGGGGCAACAGCGGGTCGTGCAGGAGCAGCAGCGGCCGCTCCGCCGCCCGCTCCTCTTTGGAACTCCTCTCCGCGTCGCCCCCGCGCGCTTCTGGAGTCGTCCCCGTCGCGTTCACAAAGAGTCGCAGCTTGAAGACCATGTCGCGCGCGTCCCAGCCCTTCCTGTACGTGAAGGCAGGCTCCACTTCGCCGGGGACCTCCGGCCTGTTGTCCTTGCTGTCCCGCTGGCTCCTCCGCACCGGCCGCTCGTAGTGCTTTGTCATGAAGACGCTCGAAAAGGGATTCGCCAAATCGCTCACAACCTTGATGTGCGGCATGGCGTTCACGCGGGAGAGGCCGGGCTGCGTGCGCGTGTCGTCCAGCATGCGGCGCTGATGGATCCCGTACTCTCCCACCGTCCGCATTCCTTCTCCCTCGACTTCAACCTCCTCATGCTCGATGTAGAAGTGCAGGCCGTTGAGGTTCGCGAGGGTGCTGTGAACGGTAGGCGGCGGCACTACGTCCGGCTTGGTTCCGTACGAGTGGTTCGTCTCCAGCGCATAGAACGCGGCATTCGTGAGGTCCCTTGGGACATGCAGCTCACGCTGCAGGGCCTGCGCGACCGCGCGTCAATACGAAAGGCGCTGTACTGCCGTGGCGGGACGCGGACATTGCGGTCGATGCGGAGGAGCCTCGCGCGCTCCTCGGGGGTGAGAGAACGAAAGAACACAGAAAGCTGATCGTCTTCGATCGCTCCGCTCAGTCGCGGAACGCCGAACGGGCTGGCCACGCCGTGGCCGACGTCCCATGCAAGCCGGCGACGGTCACCGGAGCTCGCGTCAAAGCCGGAAAGCCCGGTCTCCGCTATGACGCTGTTCACAAGCGGGTCGTGCGCCCTTGCATCCCGCCGGACGACGGCGCCATCTTGACGCCCTTGCTTCTTCGCGAGCCTGGCCTGGAGTCGCTCGTGTACGGTACTGCGCGTCGCCAGCTTCTCTTTCTTCAGCTGTACCAGCTACGGGGCTGCCAGAGGTCGGGGCGAACCGGCGAACGAAGTGTAAATCGTACCCTTTCCGGATCCGCGGCGCGACTACTCCGGCCGCGGGATCCGCGCGCTGATCCCGGACATACTAGTACTAAGCTATAGGTATAATGCCGGCGCCGATCGGGATATTGCTGCTACGTGCATTGGAGATAATGTCATTTTAACATGAAATCATGATCATCGAATATCGCTGGGCGCGGCTAATATGTACAGGCGTGTAAGTTTGAAAGAAGTGAGATTGCCGCTGGCCCAGTGGGGCTTACGGGACGGCATTGCGGCCAGGGAGCTTGATGGCCACACGCGTGTCCCAGCGGTGTGCGCTCTCCGCCTGGCCTAACTTTCGCCCCGGAGGTGGTGCGCGTTCTTCTTCGCCTCACGCCTGCCACGCTCGATAACCTGCAACGGAGGGGAAAGTCAAACCGACAAACGCTAGAAAATATGTATATTGGGTGCCCTTCAGGCTCCGCGGGGGCCGGGCCACGCGCACGTCGTCGAGGTCCTCGTCCCAGCCGAGCATGTGGCAGAGCCTGAGGTGGGGCCCAGGGGTATCGGCCAGGTGAATGCGGAGGAAGATGGGGCAGGGTACGGCGCGCTTTCGGACGCAGTCGTCGGTGGAGCCCATCATGCGCACGTCGCGGTAGTTGTCCGCCATCCCGAAGCGGAAGCCGTCTGCGGCGCGCGCGCACGTCGACGCCCCGAAGAAAGCGGGGCGCGGGGGGAATCGAACCTGGGATTTGGGCGAGGGTGCCGACGGTCTCGCGGTTGACGAGGAGGCGCGGGGCGTAGGGCGAGCAGCGCGCGGGGAGCTCCGCCACGGGCATGACCTGCGACGGGGAGAGAGGAGGCGGCTCGGAGGCGACGTGAGGCGCGCCGCGGGGCCGGGGAGCCCGAAGGCACCTGCAGGGAGGTGCCCATGACGAGGAGGCAGTCGCACTCGGCTAGGTCCTGCGCCGCCTTGGAAGGGGGCCGAGGGCGGGGCAAGGCGGCGTGCAGGGGGGCGGGGCACCTTGTCGCAGAGCTGGAAGAAGCGCGGGGGCAGCCCCTCGCCGAAGAAAACTGCGCGAGGCGCGTTGGAGGGGCACGCGCCCCGCGCCCCGCCCCGGGGCCCCCCGCCCGCCCGCACCGATCGACGGCTTCGCCAAGCCTGCAGACGGCAGCGGGGGTCAGGCGAGGCGGGGCGCACGGGGCGGCGCGGTGGCCTGGGGCGCACCCTTGCAGTCCGGGCAGCGTGGGATCTTCCCCGCCATCACCTCCGCTGCGCCCCGCGATCAGCGAGGGGGCGGCGGGTGGGAGAGGAGGGGAGGGGGCACCGCGCATGAACTCGGTGTCGTAGGGGAGGCGGCAGTCGATGCAGCGGGCGCCGGCGAAGGACCCGTGCGCCTCCACGAGCAGCTCCGGCTCGATCCCTTGTCGCCCACCGCGACCACGGGGGTGGGCGGGGAGGGAAGGGGGGAAGGGGGGAGGGTGGGGAAGGGGGCAGGGGGAGGGGCGCGGGGCACCTGCGACTCGCTCGAGGGTGTCGATGTTCTGCGTGTAGTTCCGGAGGAGCAGGCCCTGCACGCCCGGCCCTCGCCCGTCGGCGCCCCTGCCGCCGCCCCGCGCCTCTCCGCACCTTCTCCGCGAGCAGGCGAACGAAGTAGTGGCTCGTCGTCGGCTGCGCGAGAGTCGGCGCTGCGAACGCGAAGCCAAGGGCCACGGAGGGGGAGGGGGGGTGGAGGTGGGGGAGCGGGGGGGAGGGGGGGGAGGGAGGGCAGACGCCAAGAAGGGAGCGCCCGTGCTCACTATATAATTGCCGGGGTAAAGGTCCTTGGCAAGAGCAAAGAAGGGCTCCGGTCGCGCGCGGAAGTAGTTCAGATCTGTGAGTTCAAGCGCTTGAGCCCCGGCCTGGCGGGGGCCCCGTGTGCGGGCACCCCGGGCCCGCACCAAAAATCGCCTGCGGCCGTTGTCACGGGAGTAAAGGGCGGAGGGGGCCGGCGGTATGCCGACCTCGGGCTCAGGGAGGTCGTACTTGTGCAGGTTGTCGTAGAGGCCGGATCTGCGCGGCGGCTCACCGGGCGGGCTACCTAGGCACCCCTCCCGTCGCAGGCGAACGCTCACCCCGGGGACCGGAAGTCTGCGGGGCGGGGCGAGGGGGGGGTCAGCCCAAGACGAGCTGGGCGAGAGACTCTGAGAGGTGGTAGGCCATCGGGGGTGGGGAACCTGGTATGCCGGCGGCGGTGGAGACCCCGGCCCCCGAGAGCACGACGATCCTGCGGACCTTGCCGGCCCTGGCCCCGCCACTCGGTGGATCAGTGGCGAGTCAGCGCAGTGGCCGGGGCGGCGCCGGCGCCCGGCCGGCCCCGAGCGCGCCTGATCTTCTTCACGAGGCCGTGGACCGAGACGTCGCCGTCGAGCACCGCGTGCCGGCCCTCCGCGCTGCGCTCGCGTCACCGCCGCGAATTGAACGCGAGCCGGCGCGAGCGGCGGCGGCGCCAACGCCGGCACCTCAGCGCCGCGGGAGGCCGGAAATCGTGCATCCGCCGTCTCCGCAGGAACTCTCTATGTGCGTCTGCCCCTGGACGCGACGGAGGAAGTCAACAGCGCCGGCTTTCAGGCCGTGGATGACCCGACCCCGGGCACGTTCAGGCGAAGCTAAGACGCAACTAAACTTGCTTTCCTGCCTACGCGCGCTGCCGCGCCGCTCGGGGCGAACGTAGAACATCGAGATCGTCCGTGACGTTGCGCGGGGAGTGACTCTACTTAAAGGCACGCACTGGGGAAGTCATACTTGAGCCGCAGGCAGGTCGACCGGCCGCGCAAGGCGCTGAAGGTGTAGAACGACCGGATTACGCCCATCGCCAGCGTTCGCGCCGGCGCGCGCGCCACTAATGTATACGTGCGGCCGACGCTCGTGTGTAACTGCTCCGATCCGATCGAAAATCGACGGGCTTGAAGGGGTACGTTTAGGTTGGCTGGGGGGGTTGGAGCGGGCACGGTTACCTCCGCGAGAGAATAACAGCAGCACTTCAGCGCAGATCCGCAATTTGCAATACGCGTTAACCGCCTACTGCAGGGCGCCTAGGCCCGTCTACGTCTGCGATCGATCGCGTATACATGCGCGTCAACTTGGCAAAAGTTCCTCAAAGAATCCCGGAGTGTCGGTTGCGCGACCGCGACCGATGATCAACTACGGCTGGCTAGTGCGCCGCCAGGCTTAGCTAAAGTGTGTGTTGACGAGCAACAGCGATGTCGACTGAGCTTCGGAGCTGAACGTGGGAGCAGCAGGCTAATCCCGGTGACTATCGACACGCACGCGTCAATCGAGCAGCTGAGCAATGCCGCCTACCGCCCCGCCGCTTCGGCCCCGACGGCGCTTTCCCGTCATCGGGGCTGTCGGTGACCTTTTCGCCGGCGGCGGCGATCTCGTGGATGACCCGATGGCCGACCTACAGAAGAAGCTGACCAGGTTCCCGGAAAAGCCCCCCGCCGGCCCGCCCCCGCCGCTCTCTCTGACCCGCTGATCTTGCCCCTGCCGCCCCGAGCAGGACGATGATTGCCGTGCGCGCCGCGGGCGGCTCGGGCTGAAGCTTTTAGCTCGGAAGCTCACGCGCGCGGCCGCCAGATCTCCATCGTCTCCATCTCGGTGCGGGCGCTCGCGGGGATCTACTCCTTCAACGGAGCCGGCTGGAGATCAGCCCTGGAGCTCGCCATCTGCCTCGTTGCGTACACGTACGCGTCCTGCGGTGGTCGCCACGTCTGCACGATTCTGGTCTCCTGCAGCGTGCGCCCGGCCTCCAGCCCGCCCGGCGCAGCGCCGCGGGGCGCGGGGAAGCGAGGCGAGGGCGGGGGCCTCGGGTGCGTCAGATCCTGGCGCTGCCGGCGGCGCTGATGCCGCTGCGGGAGGTGACGTCGGCCGCGAACGCCGCGTCCCTTGCGGCGGCCGGGGGCGGCCCCGAGCTCGAGGCCCGCCTCGCCGCCGCCCAGATCCGCGCCTGCAGCTTCGAGATGGTCCCCCTCCCGGGCCCCCGCCGCCCGCGCCGCCCGCCGCCCCCGACCAGCCGCCGGCAGGTCTTCTACATCTCGATGATGTCCCTCATGCTCGCCATGTGCTGCCCGCTGTGCGTTCGTGCGGCGCGGCGTCAGGCTCTGCTGCGGCCTGGCCGGCCCCGCCCTCGCTGAGCTCCTCGCCCCGCTGCCGGCGGCAGGCTCCACCTGGGCATCTTCGGGGCGGTGGTCACGGCGGGGGTCGCCTGGGCGACGCACCAAATCGAGGACCCCCTGTGCTGGCTTAAGTGCGGGCGCCCCTCGCCCCCTCACGCCCCTCCCTCTCCGCCCCCTCACCCCGCCCACAGCGTCTGGTCTAACTACGGCGTGACGGTGGCGACGACGGGGGTGCGGCGGGGGCGGTGCGGGGCGGGCGGGGCGGGGCAGCTGAGGGGCGGGGGGCGGCAGCTGATCACCTTCTTCGTGCGGGAGAGCCAGCGGCGGCTGCTGGAGGCGCTGGTGCACGCCCGGGAGGCGGCTGACGCCAAGGACCGCTTCACGGGTGCGCCGCGCGCCGCCCCCGCGTGCCCCGCTTCTTCTGAGCGCCCGCCTTGGCGTCGCCCCCGAAGCAAACATCACCCACGAGGTCGCCCCCGCTCGCCCCCTCCCTTCCCCCGCCCCGCCGCCCCGCCCTTCTCCCTCCTCCCGACACGCGCGGCGGCCTCGCCGCGGGCGCAGCTGCGGACGCCGCTGACGGCGATCATCGGGATGAGCGAGCTGATGTCCGAGTACCCCATGCCCGACGACCAGGCGAGGCGCCGCGGGCGGAGGGGGCCCCTCGCGGCTCGCGTGGTGACGGGTGCGGGGGCGGGGCGGGGCAGCGCTCGCTGCTGGACATCATGGCGACGGCGGCGAGCGGCATGCTCGAGCTCGTCAACGACCTCCTCGGTCCGCCCCTCCCCACACCTCCCCTTCTTCTCCCCCGCAAGACGCCCCCCCCCCCCCCCCCCCCCCCGGCCAGATTTCGCAAAGATCCAGTTCGGGGCGGCCGCCGGCGTCCGCGCCGAGCGGTGCCTCCTCGCCCCGCCCCGCCCCCCGGCCCCCGCCCGCCTCCCCCCGCGAGCTCGCCTCGCGCGCAGCTTCGTGCTGGTGCCCTTTCTCTGCTCCCTGATGGACGTGCTCTGGGGCCGCTTCATGGGCGGCCCGGTGGCGCTGCGCCTCCTCGTGAGTGCCCCCGTGGCAGCCCCCTCTGCTGCACATGCGCGATCTCAGTCCCCTCTGCCAGGTCGCCCCCGCCGCCTGCAGAGTGGCAGTCGGCGATTCCCACAAGCTCCGCCAGATCCTGATGAACCTCCTCTCCAACGCCTGCAGTGCGCCCGCCCGGCGCCGCACCGCCCCGCCCCCTCCCCCCGCGTGCGCGAGCGGCGCCTCGCGGCAGAGTTCACGAGCGAGGGGGAGGTCTGCATGCGCGTGTGGGTCGCCAGCACGGAGGAGGAGGCCGGGGCGGCCGCGACGCTGGGCCCCGCCGAGGAGCCGGCCGGGCCCGGGGCCGGGGCCGACGGCCGCGCCTCGTCGAGCTCGGAGGCGCGGCAGCGCGCCGGGCGGCCCCGGCACCGCTCCCGCTCCCGCTCCGGCAGGTGAGCGAGCCCCGCGCCGAGCACCCCCGCCCCCCCCCCCCCCCCCCCCCCCCTCCCCCCTCCCCCCTCCCCTCCTCCCCCCGCGCTCCTCCCGCGACTGACGCCGCTCGCGCGCGCGCGCGCGTGCAGCCCGTCACGCCCTCTCTCTCCACCCGCCCCGCGCCCGCCCCGGCCGCCGCCGGCAGCGCCGAGGGGCGCGGCGGGCGCGAGGCCGTCTCTGCGCCCTCGTCACCGGCCCTGCGCACCGAGCGCGGCCCCAGCGCGGGCCCCAGGCCGAGGGCGAGAGCGGGGCGGGGGCGGGGCGGGGCGGGGCGGCGCGGGGGCGGCGGTGGCGCGGCTGGCGCGGCTCTCGGCGGCGGCGCTGCGCTCGCGGGCGGCCTCGTTCGCCTCGCGGCAGCCGACCATCCCGAGGCCTCCTCCCGCCCCTCCTCCGGCTCCCTCGACCCCGAGCCCGTCGCCTCCCGCGCCCCTTCCTCCTCCCCGCCCGCGCCCCGCCCCCGCGCTCCCGCCCCCGCCTGCCGCCGGGCCCCCGGGCGGCGCCGCCTTTGGCTCTCGCTGGCGGTGGCGGACACGGGGCGGGGCATCGCGCCCGAGGACGCCCCCAAACGTGCGCGAGCGGCCGCCCCGCCCCGCCGCGCGGCGCCGCCGGAAGGCCCTCGACTCTGCCTTGCCTCACGCCGCCCTCCGGCGCAGTCTTCCAGCGCTTCTCGCAGCTCGGCGACGTGATGCTTAACAAGAACAAGGGCACGGGGTGCGCCCCCTGGCGATGCTGCCCGCCGCCAGGCGGCGCCAAGGGCGGGGTGGCGGCGGGCTGAGCCGAGGCGGCGGGGCGGCAGGCTGGGCCTGGCGATCGTGGACGGGCTCGTGCGGGAGCTCGGCGGCCGCATCGACGTCCGCTCGGTCCTCGGGCAGGGGTGCGCGGGGCGGCGCCTCCCCCGGGCCCCCCCCCGGCTGGGGGCCTCAGGCGGGGCAGGTCGACGTTCACGTGCACGGTGCCGCTGGAGGACGCCGGCCCCGACGAGCACCTCGACGCCTTCCGCGCCTGCGTCCGCCCCGCCCCGCCCCGCCACCCGCCACCCGCCCCGGCCCTCCACCTCCACGCATACACTCGCCCCCTTTCCCTCTTGGCCCGCAAGAGCGCACGAGGACAATAAGAGAGGGTGCTTTCCCCCGCCGGGGCGCGGGGCGCTGATCGCGCGCGCGCGGGGCAGCCGCCGTGCGCCTCGCCGGCGATCTCGAGCGCCTCGGGGGGCGCGGGGCCCCCGTGCCGCCCTCGCCGGCCTCATCCACCCTCGTGCGCCCGCGCCCCGCTGCTCTCGCCTTGCGGCCCTCACCCCGCGCGTGCGCAGTCGTCGGGGCCGGCTGGGCCGGGGCGCCTCGGCGATGCGGCGCCCCTTCGAGCCGCTGGGGAGGAGCGGGCGGCCTTCCGCGACGGCGTCTGCCTCCTCTGGTGCACCGAGCGCCTCCGCGGCCGCTCGGGCAACTACGCCCTTCACGCCGCCCACGCCGCCGCCGCCCACGCCCCGCCTCGGGCTCCGCCGGCTCCGGTGCGCGGGCCCCGGGGCGGGGCCGCGCACGCCCCCGAGCACGCTCTCCTGCATGGCGACGCCGGCCATGTCGCCCCTCGCCTCGCCCCTCCCCGCCCCGGCCGCCTCGGCGGGGGCGCTCTTCGCGCTGGGGCCGGGCGCCCTCACGCCGACGCGCGGCGAGCGGGTGGCTCGCGTGGAGGAGGCGCCGGGGCCCCCGCCGCATCCCGCACCGCCTCCGCCCTCCTGCCCCTCATCACCGCCCGCCACCCCACCCGGAGGCCCCCGCCCCGGCCCCGACCCGCCCAGGGAGGCGCCCCCGCTCGCCCCCGGCGGCCTCTTCCCCCGGCCCCCGGCTCGGGAGGGCCTCCTCCGCCCCGCGCCTGCCGGCCTCAGCCTCGGCTCCGACGATGCCGGCCGCCGCCGCCGCCGCCCCGCCGCTCGCTGGGCTCGCCTGCGGGGGGCGCGGGCTGGGGCGGCCGGCGAGGGCGCCGCCTCGGGCCTGGCGGGCGGCGGGGCAGCCGGGAGGCGCTGGGAGCCCTGGCGAGGCGGGCGAGGTCTTCCCCGGGCGCGAGGAGGCGGGGCGGGGCCGCGGCAGCCGCGCCGCGCCTCGGCCGCCGAGCCGCACGCGCGCACCGTCGCCTCGGGCGCCTCCGCCGTCTGGGGCTGGCGCATCGGGCGCCGCCCCTCCTCCCCGGCCGTCCTCGGCGGCAGCGGCAGCCCCTCGAGCCCCCGCGACGCCCTCGGCGGCGCCTCGCCCTCGCCCCCGCCCCCGGCGCGCCTGGCGCCCCGGGGCGGGGCGGGCGGTGGCGAGGGGGCGGAGGGGCCGCCTGCGCCGGCGCCGGCGCGCCACGCGTGCCGCGTGCTGCTTGCGGACGACGAGCAGGCGCGCCCGCCGGCCCCTCGCGCCCGCCACTGGGGCGCGGGTCGCTGAGCTGGGGAGCAGGTGAACCGGATGCTCGCCTCGAAGCTCCTCGCGAGCCTCGGCGTCGCCGCCGTCGAGGAGGCCCGCGACGGCCTCGACGCCGGTCCGCCCCCGCGCCGCGCCGCCCCGCGCCGCCTCGCGGGGCGAGCGGGGCGGGACGGGGCGGACGGGGCGCAGTGGAGCGCTTCGGGCGGCGCTGCGGGAGGAGGCGCCGCACGACCTCGTCATCCTCGGTGCCCCCCGCCTCGAGCGCCCCCTCGCCCGCGCTGACGGCCCCCGCCGCAGACCTTCAGATGCCGCGCCTCACGGGCCTCGAGGCCGCCTCCGAGGCCCGCCCCCGCGCCCACCCGCCTCCCGGCGCCGCCCTCACCCCGGCCCCCGCAGATCCAGCTGCTCGCGCTGCGGCACGGGCGGCCGGCGCCCGTGCTGGTCGCCTGGACGGCGTGCGCGGGGGAGCAGACGCGCCAGAAGTGCGAGGCGGCCGGTGCGCGCCGCCCGCTCCGGGAGAGGGCGGGGGCGGCCTCGAGGGGGGCGCCGGGGCGGCAGGCTTCGCGCGCTTCGTGGGGAAGCCGTGCCGCAAGGTCGACTTCGGGGCGCTCCTCGCCTCCCTCCCCGACCCCGCCGTCCGCCCCGCCCTCCCCCCCCCCCGCCCCCGCACCGCACCCTGAGCGTGCGGGAGCCCCGCAGAGCCACCCCGCAGCGACGCCCTGATCGATCCGTGAGCGTCCGCACACCAGTTTTGGAGCGACCAGCCTCATCTCATCTTGGCCAGGACTGATCCCTTGTACGGTGTGCTGTTCAGCTCGAGTACTGGCCCAGTGGCCCGGCGGCCAGCAATCTTCAAAATCCTGCGCCACCGGCGCTCCGCGCACCTCAGGGTTTTGGCGCTCTGTATACTGAACTGAGTACAGTGCAGTGGTTGATATTTAGCTAGGCGCTCAAAGCGTCGTCAAATTTTTTTTAAGTAAGTGACAGTTCTATTTTTGGTTTTGCTAATCGAATTGTGGCAACTTAACTTTTATCTTTGCAACTTGGCAACTTAGCAGCCGTGTCCAGTGCACGTGGAATCATTGAATAGTATTAGTACCCTTCAGGCCTAACGTTTAACTAGCAGACCGCGCCCGGCCGTGCGCAAGTGCGGCAAGTACAGGCCGCGCGCGGAGGTGCAAGGGGGGGTACTTGTGCACATTGCAGGGGTCTTGAGAGGGGGGGGGGGGGGGGGGCAGAGACGCGAGGCGGGCGGCCGGGCGAGGCGGGCGCCGGGGCGGGGGAGGGGGAAGGGGGGGGGGGGGGGGGTGCGGGGTCAGAGAGGCGGGCGGGCGGACGGGCCTGGGTGGGGTGGCGAGGCGGGCAGGGGTGGCGAGCGGCGGCGGCGGACAGGCGAGGGCGGCGGCGGGCGTGAAAGTGGGAGGAGAGTCTGAGAGGCAGTGGGATGCACTTAGCCTGCGCATGCGCAGAGCCGACGTCAGCTCTCCCTGGACAGCGACTATGCGGGGGCAGGGCCCAGCGGGGTCGGCCGGGTCAGGTGCGCAGCAGCAGCGGCGTGGCGAACCTGGAGTCGACGAAGTTGAAGCAGCCGGCGGGGCGGCGGGCGAGGAAGCGGGCGGAGCGGCGGCAGGTGGCCGCAGTGGCGCCGCGCCCTGTTCATAGCCTGCGCATGCGCATGCTTGACCGGCGAGCCGCACCCAGCCCGCCGCGCTCCCGCCCCGCCCGTCGAGCCGCGCCGTCACTTGTCTCTCGAGCCTGCCGCCGGCTGCATGGCGCCGGCATCGGTGCGCGAGGGCAGCGTGGCGCGCGCGGGCCGATGCAGACCAATATGGCAGATGCAGGTTCACTCCGACAACGTGCCCACGCGTGAGAGGCTGCTGCTAGAGGCCAGGCGAGGCTGCTGCTGCTAGAGGCTGCTGCTAGAGGCCAGGCGCCGGCGAGGCTGCTGCTGCTAGAGGCTGCTGCTAGAGGCGAGGCCAGACCCATGGCCACGCGTCAGAGGTTGCTGCTGCTGAAGCTCGGATCTGCGGTCGGCGGGCGAAAGGCGCCGGCAGTCAGCTGCAGCTGCAGAACCATCGGCGCGGCCTCGGCCAATTGCAAGCGGCGCGCACCGGAAGGCGGCGTCGCGGGCGCCTTCTTCCGGCACTGACGAACGTGCTTGTGCAGGTTCTTGTGCTTGAAGAGAATGACAACGCCGAGCTGAAGTCTGCTTGAACCGGAGTCCGTCAGATCTAGAAACCGTGAGCGTAGCTATAGGCCGAGCTCGAGGCCGCGACGCAGCCGGGCGCGCACCGGAACGCCGTGACGCTGCGTAGTGGGCGCCTTCTTTCTGCACTCTCTCACGTGCCAACGTGTCCGGTCGAGCGAAGTGCTTCCAGCATGCGCAGCGAGTGCATTTGCCGCCAGTATGGCAGCCAAGCGGCTGCGATGGGGCTCGAGCAAAGCTGACCTTCGCTTGCGACTACGTTTGTCGTCCGCGGACCCGGGCGAAGGGCCGGGTGACGCGTACCCGGTTCAAGGCTATGGGGGGGCTATCTGGCCGGGTACTGCAACACGATATCCCCTGAACTCGCAGGAGCGCTTTTTTCGGCGCCCGGTACAACAGGTACTTGAGGCGGCCTAGCGAGCCACGCGCCGCTTCTAGAGCCAAGGCATGTATGACAGAGTTTGTAGAGCGCATTGAGAGCATTCAGGTGCACGTGGTTTGGCGCATATAGCGATAGCAGGTGAGGCGCGAGCTCGACATGTTTGCGCAGCCCCGCCCTTGCATTTTTTTCCGCCTCTCGCAGCGGCTACGATGTGATCACGCCTATACGAGAGCGCATGCAAAGAATCGCATCTTACAAAAATTGCTAACACAGAAAGTACGCCGCACCAATATTAATTCACCAGCTGCAGGGGAGCAAGGGAGGGGGTACCCCCCCTTGCAATTTGTGTGTGATTTCAAGTTTTTTTTTTTTTGGTGAATTACCGGCCACAGCCTCTAATCTACTCCAGCACTGTGGGGGCGTGTACAGGCAAGGTGGGGCATGATCGATCGGAATTATGTGGAACGGGCGGGATTCGAAGACGTGGTTCTCATCGCAGGGCGATTCGAACACGGAAGGCATGACATGAAAAGCGTGTATGATAACCACACCGCTATGTTCGTAGCAAAGAAACTTAGTAATATCAGGCTAGTCGCTGAGTGTCCCCCCTTAATTGTTTTAAAGGGCTAGCAAGGCTTCGAATTCCGAGTTCAATTCCGAGCCTATATTCATGATTTTTTTTAATTTGCCTAGGAGGTGTTATCGTGAGTAGGAGCCGACGCTATGAGAGTTAGTCGTACAGCACGGTAGCAAGCGGTAGCAAGCTTAAAAAGCTTTTTCTCGGTACAAAAACATGATTAGGGTACTAACAGTCGGAATGAGGGAAGCGAGGGGCGGGGGAAGGGGAGTGCCGGGGCGCATGCGGGCTGCAGGCGCTGGGGGCTCGGGGGCGGGGGCCGGGGGGCGGGGGGCCCCTAGGCGAGGGCGAGGACGTCGCGCACGTAGGCGTTGCCGGCCGCCTCGCGGTCCACCTCCGCCTGCGCGGCCGGGCCGGCGGTGAGGCGGGGCGGGGGCTCGGGGCGGGGCGGGGCGGGGCGCCTTGAGCTTGGAGACGGTGCGGAGGAGGTCGTCGTCGGAGAGGGCGCCGGCCTCGGCCCCGAGCGCCAGCAGGCCCCGCACGAACCGCTCCATCGCCCCCCGCCCCGCCGCCTGCGCCCGCCACGCCCCCTCAGAGGCGCACCGAGGCCGCCCCGCGCGCAGGCCGGCGCCTTCTCGTCTGCGGAGAGCTCCTCTCTCCTCCGCCGCTTCGACGGCGTCGCCTCTGCCGGCGACGAGGCGGCAGCGTCCGGACGTGAGCGCGGGGCGGGGGCGGGGGCGGGGCGGGGGCGGGGCGCACCGGCGTGCGGGGCCTCGGGCTGGGCGGCCGCCTCGAAGGTCTCGAGCTCCCGCGCCTTCCTCTTCGCCAGCTGCGCGGCGCGCGAGCCTTCAGAGGGGGCCCGCCTCCGCTGCCAGGCCGCGAGCGCGCGCCTGGATGACGGAGTCGGGGAAGTGGACGAGCTCGGCCACGTGGATGCCGAAGCTCTGGTCGCACGGGCCCTTCCGCACCCGGTATCTGCCCCACCCTGCGGTCAGGGAGGCGGCGGGAGCGGGGCGCGGGGGCGGACAGCATGGTGAGGGTGTTGTTCTCGGTGTGCGCCGTCACGTGGTAGTTGACGACCCCGGGGAGCGTGCCCTGCAGGGGGCGGGCGCGGGTGCGGGGGGCGGCCTCAGGCGCGGGGAGGCAGGCGGCGGGGAAGAGGATCGCTCGCCTCGAGGGCCGTCAGCTCGTGGAAGTGCGTCGCGAAGAGGCACATCGCCCGCACCTCCTGCACCAGGTGCCTGCCGGGTACGCGCTATTTTTCAGGCCCCGGCCTCTTCGGGCGCCCACGGGAGGGAAGGGCCTCTCACTCCGAGATTGCCCACGCCAGGCCGAAGCCGTCGTACGTCGACGTACCCCTCCCCAGCTCGTCGACGATGACCAGTGACCGGTCCGTCGCGGTCTAAACGCAGTAATGAGAAGAGGAGGGGTACATGAGGGGGCGAGCGGGGGGGGGGGGTACCTTGAGGATGGCGGCAGTCTCGAGCATCTCGGACATGAACGTCGAGACGCCGCGCAGCTGCGGGGAGAAGGAACGGGGCGTGTGGGGGTACCGCACGAGTGTCGCGCGGGGGTGCGGTGCACCTGCGAGTCGCCGGCGCCGACGCGGGCGAGGATGCAGTCGCGTACGGAGACCTGGAATACGCCACGTCACGGGGGGGCGACTCGGGCCCGGGGTACGGGGGCGGACCTCGGCGCGCTCGCAAGGCACGAAGGAGCCGACCTGAGCCATAAGGACCACCACGCCGGCCTGGGTACAGTGAGGCTCTCCGGGGGTCGAGCGATGGAGAGGAGGGAGGGGTACCATGCGGATGTAGGTGGACTTGCCGCCCATGTTAGGCCCCGTCACAATCTGGAAGGTGCTCTCGCCTGGGGGCCCCCGTCGGCGCGGGGGCGGCAGGCGGGAGAGACGAGGAATACAGGTGTACCCGGGACGAGGCGGACGTCGTTGGGGATGAAGCCGCGCCCCATGTCGTCGAGCGCCTCCATCACGGGGTGCCTGGAGGGGGCTGAGCGGGCACAGAGCGAGGCGGGGCGGGGGACGTGGGGCGGGGAGGGCGCACCTGCAGGCGACGAGGTCGACGGCGCCGCCCTCGCCGAGGCCCGTGACGGCGGGGCGGACGTAGGGCGTCGCGGCGCTCGCGGCGACGACCGCGAAGGCGAGCAGCACGTCGAGCTCCGAGACGAGCGCCGTGCACTCCTCCATCACCGGCACGTAGCTCGCTGCGCCCCGCCGGCTCGCCCGGGGAGGCCGGTGCGCGGGGGGGGGGGGGGGGGGGCCGGGGGGGGGGGGGGGTGCCTGCGATCTCGACGGCGCGGGCGACGAGGCTGGCCTGCTTCTCGCTGTACTCGGCGCACGCCGCCGTGTACTCCGTCGAAAGCCCCTGCCCGCCCCGCCCCCCACGTCACCACCCGCCTCCCGCCCCGCCGCAGGCTCCAGCGGGCGCCCCTCGAGACATTGATCGTCGGGGGGCGGGAGAAGGCCAGGGGGCGGGGAGGGGGAGGCGGGGTCGGGGCGCGGGGCAGGCACCTTCATCTTCTTGGAGGTGAACTTGATGCCCGCCTTCAGCGCCTGGATCTGCTCGCGCGTCACGCCCCCCGCGGGGCTGCAGGCGCCTGCGCTGCGGCGGTGGCTGGGCACCTGGTGGTAGCTGGGGTTCCCTGTGATGCTCTTCTGGCACTGCGCGGGCCCGCGGGGTCGCCCTCGGCCCCGCGACGGCGGCGCGGCGTTGAGGCGCAGGGCGCCGCGCGGGCACCGTCTTGGGGACGCGGAGGTGGTACCCCTGCGAGTCTGTGTGCTCGATGCTCACCTGCCGGCGAAGCGCCGACGGTCAGGGGGCGGGGGGCGGAGGCCGGGGCGGGGCGGGCGGCGGGGGTACTACCTTCTTCGCGTCAATGCCGAGGTCGTCCGCGACCTCGTTCGGCATAGACTACCCCCGGGGTGTCGGGGGGGTACGAAGATGGGGGCAGGGGGGAGGAACAGGGGATGGGACCTCGTAGATCTGGCGGCGAAGCTTCTCCTTCCGCTTTTTGATCTCCTCCAACTTCGGGTCCCACTTCGCCGAAATGTTGTACTCGTGGTCCTTCACCGCGTCTGCGGGTGCGAGTGAGGCGGGAAGGGGCGGAAACTGGAGTCCGTCAGGGCGGGGGGGGGGGGGGGGTACCGAGGTCCACGCTCGTCTCTACCATCGCTACGAACTGCTCGAAGTTGTCGATGGACCTGCGGGGCGGGGGTCGAGGGGGTTACAGAGAGAGAAAGGAAACAGGAAATCGGGGTACGCACTCCTGGAGACGGTCGGCGTATCGGGAGTGGAGGAGCTCGGCGCCGGCGCCGGTGTACCCCCGCTGCGGATCTCTATCAGGCGAGACGAAGGATGGTGCGGGGAAGGGAAAGGGGCGCACGAGGTGCTCGACCATGTTGGGGAGCACCCACACGACGAACTCGTACAGCCGCACAATGTCCTGCCGGTCCCCCGCCCTGTCAGCCGCACGACGAACTCGTGCCGGCATACATTCTCTTGCCGCCGCCCGCGAGGCAGGGGCGCGCAGCGCCGCTCGCCTGAATGCCGCCCTTGCCGCGCTGGAACTTCTTCGCCATGCGGCCGAGGTCCGGCACCCGCCGCACGACGCTCTCCTGCAGCAGAGACGGGTGAGCGGAGCGGGCCCGCTGCCGGGTCGGATTCGCCATGGGCCGCGGATCGCACGAGGAGGGACTGGCGGAAGACGGGGTCGTCGTAGAAGACCTGCACGACGTCGTGCCGCCGCCCTGCCCGCCCCCAGCGCCCCCCGTGAGGCCGCGCGGCAAGCAGCGAGTGAGGGGCCCCGCACGGATCTCCTCGGCGTCAAGGAGCGGCTGCTTGAGCCAAGTCATGAGCATGCGGGAGCCCATCGGCGTCTTGCACTTGTTCAGGATGCCGTACAGGCACATGTTCTTGTTAGCTGCGGGGTGCGCCGCCTCGCCCGAGGCTGCGCGGCTCGAGGGAGGGACCCCGCACCGTCGCCGGGAGCGGGGAGGAG
Source organism: Cyanophora paradoxa (assembly GCA_004431415.1). Taxonomy (NCBI): domain Eukaryota; class Glaucocystophyceae; order Cyanophorales; family Cyanophoraceae; genus Cyanophora; species Cyanophora paradoxa. Next base: position 14,516 of record QPMI01000288.1, on the reverse strand, counting down.
GTTCAGGGCGCGGACGGCAGCAGAGTCGAGACGCATAAACCTGCGGCGCGGCGTATTGAGTAGAAAGGACAGAAGAGGAAAGGAAAGGAAAGGAAAGGAACGGAAAGGAAAGGAAAAGAAAAGACAAGAAAGGGAGGGGAACGCACTTCTCGAGGCGGAGGGAGGTCATGCGGAAGTGGCCGTGCGAGGAGTCGTCGGCCATGAGCTGCGCAGCCGTCAGCGCGGGGCGCTCGCCGGCGACGGTCCGCGTCGGGCGCGCCTCGAGGCTCTTGATGAGGCACGAGACGGCCGACATGGCGTGCTTGTGCGTCGTCTCCGCTGCGGCGTCGCAAGAGCAGTCAGAGCTCCCTCTCAGTGAGCCCGCGGCGCGCATCTCCTTGGCGGCATCGGGATGGGGGGTGGCGGGGGATAGCGGGCGCGGAGGCACCGATGGTGTGGTAGTTGTCCTCGCCGACGAGGCGCTTCAGGTCCTGCTCCAGGTCCTTCCCCGCGAAGTCCGCTGCCACGAGGAGCTCAGGCGAGGGCCGAGCGGGCGGCGCCGCCCCGCGCACCCTTGGGGCGGTCGGCCGCCACCACATTGCAGCGCTTCAGCACGTCCTGCGCGGGCGAGCACGTTGACCCGGGCCAGCGCGGCCCTGGGGGGTCGAGGAGGGACGCCCGGCGCGCCTGGATCTTCTCGAGCTCCATCGCCGTGCAGTCCTTCTGACAGAGGATGCACTCGCGGGCGCCGAGCTGGATCAGGCAGCTCTGCACCGCCCGGGCCCCGGGATAAGAAAGGGGAGGAGGAGAGGAAGAAGGGGAAGGCGGGGTGGGCGCCTCGAGGTTCGAGAAGTGCTCGGTGTCGTTGAACTCGGCGACGCCAAGGACCTTCAAGATCGTGTCCGCGTAGCCAACACCCACCACCTGCGCCCCAAGCGCGTCGCGCGGGGCGCCCCGCGGCAGCGCCGGCGACGGCGTTGCTGCGCACGCGGTTCGCGCCGTCGTTCGCAAGCCGGACGGCGCAGATGATAGGCGACTCCTCCAGATCCGTGTTCTTAAAGATGATGTCCTCGAAGCTGTGCACATCCCCCGGTGAAGCCTGCGCCTTCGCGTGAGGCCCGCCGAGGTAGCGCGGGAGCGCTGCGCACAGTCTTCTTGCAGAACCAGGAGTTCGAGCCGGCGCGCTGGTCCCAGAGCTCCACGGCGCGGTTCTTGTTCAGAAGCAGGTCCCGCACGATCGTCTCGAACATCGCCTTCGAGACGGCGACGTAGACCTCGCCCTGCGCCGCCGCGCTCGGCGCCTTCGTCTGCACGCCGCGGGCGCCTCCTGTCGTTCGCAGCACAGCTAAGCGTCTGCCGCCGACCGACCGTAGAGTAGGAACACGCACCACGAGGCCCCGCAGGGCCGCTGCCCATGTACTTCAAAACGCTGGTCGTCTTGTAGTACTCGAGAGCGATGTAACGCGCCGTTTCCCCGTGGACCGAGTAGTATTCCTGCGTGTGCACCAGCGCGTGAGGCCGGCGCCACGCCCGCGGTCCATCCCGCTCACCCGCTGGAAGACGAACTGCACGGCGCCCGCCGAGCTCTGGCCCCGCATGGCTGTGAGCAGCGCCTGCTCCGCCTTGGAGTCTGTTGCGATGCGTAAGCACGTTCGGGGCCGCGGGACCACGGGGCGGACCGAGGTTGAGCGTGATCTTCTCGTTCGACTCCTCCTCCGCGTCGCTTTGCTCATTTGGCTCATCTTGCACCTCCTCCGCAGCCTTCTTAGCGTCCGTGGCCTTCTTCGGCATAGCGCGCCAAAGTTTTTCGAAAACTGAGGGGGGTACAGAGGAGTGTTTCGAATTGTGGCGATTCCGGCAGTCTGCGAAGCGATGGCCCCGAAGACGAAGAAGGAGGCCGCGCTGCCTCCCGGACAGCGCACGATCCAGGCTTTTTTTCTCGCCCAAGGGCGCCGCTAGCGGGTCGCCAGCGGCGAGCGGTTCTCGTCCCTCTCCTTCATCGCAGTCGAGTATGTCGGTCGCCTCGGGCTCCCCGGCCGCATCTTCGCAGTCGCCCCTCGCAGCGAGAACATTCAACTCTGCGCCAGCGACCCCCCCGCAGAACGCGGGCTCGGCACCTTCGGCACCCGAACACCCGTTGCAGCGCACGCCCGACTTTGATGCTGACGCCTGCTCGCCGGAGGTGGAAATGTCGGAGGCGGACCCTCCAGCGTCCCAGGAAGTCGAGATGGAGGACGCGCCGCCGCTCGTGCCCGCAGCCCCGCTCACGCCTGCCGCCCCGCTCAAGGCCGCCGCTCCGCACTCGACCGCCTCGCCGTTTACCCCATCCGCCCGACCGTGCGCCGGCTCCGCGCGGCAGCGCGCCGGCCTCTCATCTCGGCGCAGGCGGGAGGCCTCGCCCGAGAAGCCCGTGCCCATCGTCATCACCAGCAGCGACGACACTTCGGAGGAAGGACCGCACAGCAGATCTAGAGGGCCTCCGAAGCCCGCCCCCGCTCCAGCGCCGCGACCGGCGAACCCGGCCGTACCGCCGTTCCCAGCCTCGCCCGCTCCTGCTGCTCCCAAGGCGGCTTCGAATGACGAGGAGCCGCTGGGGAGCCAGCCCGTGCGGCCGCGCGCCGGGCGCCCGCAACCCCGCGCTCCGCCCGCCCTCACGCCGGCGCCGCGCAGCGCGAGTCGCAGCCGGATGTGCCGTCCTCCTCCTCGTCGAGTGATGACAGCGAGGAAGAGAACTTCCCGATCGCTCCGCAGGCCCCCGCCGCCGCCGCCGCGCGCCGCACGACCCGCAGCGCCGCCGCAGCGGCGGCGGCGGCCGCCGCCGCCGCGAAGGAGGAGGACGAGGAGGAGAGGGAGGGGAGTTCGATGGACGAGCTGCTGGCGGCGCCGGCGCTCGCGGCGCGCCCCGGCAAGTCCCCCTCAAGATCAAGCCGAAGAGCGTCGCTGAGCAGTGCGCGGCCCCCGCCCCGTGCCGCCGCCGCGCGGCCAAGGGGCGCAGGTACGGGTACACGCTGGATGCGCTGGTGAAGGAGCACCGGCGGAAGAAGGAGGCGGAGGCGGTGTCGGAGCGGCGGGCGGCGCTGACGCAGGCGGCGGAGGCCGGCTCCCTGCAGGCCGCCGCCGAGCTCTCCCGCCTCCTCCGCGACTCCGAGGAGCAGCAGCACCGCCCCGCCCAGCCGGCCCCGCCGCCCCGGCCCGCGGCGCCCGGGGCGGGGCGGAGGGGCGGCGGGCGGGGCGGGGGCGGGGCGGGCGGGGCGGGCGCAAGCCGCGTTGCGACTCCCGCGAGGGCAGCGGGGGAGAGGACTCAGGGGAGGACTCGGGGGACGAGCGGGGGGGTACCACGACGACGGGCGGGGAGGGCAGCACCAGCGCCAACTCCCCCGACGAGTTGCCCCCCCTGGTACCCCCGCGCCCCTGCACCCCACACCCACCGCCCGTCTCTCCGACCGACCGCGTCGTACCCCCCAGCCCGCCGACGCGGACGTCTTCGAGCTCTCCGCGCGCCTCGTCCAAGTGCGTACCCCCGCTCGATCGCCCTCGGCTCTCCCCCTCCCCGTGCCCTCACACGGGGCACGCCAGCGCTACGCGGTGGACGAGGGGGAGGAGGCCTTTGAGGTAGACGAGGTCTTCTTCGTGCGGGAGGCCTCCGTGCGCCCGCCCCCTCGCCTCCCCTTCCCCTGCCACCCCGGCCCCTCATGCCCGCCGCAGCTGCCGCCGGTGCCCGAGGTGCCCTCCCTGGGCGACCCCTCCTCGTGGCCCCAGAGCGGCCCTGCCGCGGAGCTCCTGCGCCGCCTCGACGCCCTCCTGCGCTCCGCGGGGGCCCCCGCCGCCGCCGCCCTCCTCTCCGGCGGCCGCGCCGCGCTCCTCTTCGCGGCCTTCCCGCAGGCCTGCCCGGCGCCCCTCCTCCAGTGGCTCTTCTCCTGCGGTGCGCGCCGCCCGCCTGCCCTTCCCCGCTCCCGCCCCCGCGAGCTGCTGGCCGCAGCGGTCTTTTCGCGGGACAAGGGGGGGGCGGGGGCCCTCGCCGCCCTCTCGGCGCTCGCCACGGGCCGCGCCCCCGAGTCCGCGTCGGCCGCCGTCGACGCCCCGCGGGCCGACCCCAACCGCCCCGCGCCGCCCCTCGCCTGGCTCCCCTCCGCAGCGGACTTCCTCGCCGCCCTCGCCGCCCACGGCGCCGCCGGCCCCGCGGAGCGCACCGCCCACGCCCCTGCCGCCCACCCGCCGCCCCCCGCGCAGCCCGCCGCCGGCGGCGGCCCCGCGCCCTCCCGGCGCGGCCTCGATGCGATCCTCCGCCTCGTCGCCGCCGTCGCCTCGCGGTGCGGGCCTCTCCCCGGCCCCGCCCTCTGCCGCCGCCTCGGGCGCCTCCGAGGGGGCGGCGCTGCGCAGGCCGGGCCAGTTCGCGCCCCGGGAGGCGGAGGAGCTCGCCGCCGCGCTGGCGCGCCTGGCCGCCGACCCCGCCCTGCGCTCCCCCTGCGCCCCGCCCCTCGGGCGCCCCCTCCACCTCGCCCTCGCCGCCCTCCTGCCCCGTGTCCCCGAGGAGGCGATGGCGCGCCGGCCGGCCCCCGTCGGCAGCGCCCCCGCTGACGCCCCTCGCGTGCACCCGCGCAGCTGCGGCGCCTGTACGAGCTGCCCCTCGCCACCGGCCACCCCGCCTTCGTCCGCGTCGCCCACGCCGTCCGCCCCCGCCCCTCCTCCCGCCCCCCGCCCGCACCCCTCGAGCGCCCCTCCCTAGGTCCCCCGCTGCCGGGTGGCCGCCTGCGGCAGCGGCTTGCCTTTGCGTGCCTCGCCGCCCTCGCCGGGGCGGGCCGCGCGGCGCCGCCGGCCTGCGAGGAGCTCTTCCTGGAGCGCGTGCGTCCGCGCCGCCGCCGCCTCGCCCGCGAAGGGCGGCCCACGCGCGCCGCCCGCAGCCGACGGCGCGGGACGTCGCCGGCTGCCTCGCGGAGCTCAAGGCGCAGCTCGGGCCCGGGCGGCCGCGCGCCGGCCCCGCCCTCCGCGCCATCCACTCCGCCGCCCACTTCGCCGTCCTCGCCCTGCCCCCGACCCCCGCGGAAGCCCGCGAGGTGCGCTCCGCTGCGCCGCGGCTCTCGCGGGGCGCGAGCGGCGCGCAGGAGGAAGGGGCGCTGCGAGAGGTGGTGAAGCGCGTGGCGGACTGGCGCTCCGACATCGACCGCGCCGAGGCCGAGATGGCCTCCCAGGTGCCCCCCCGCGCCGCCGCCGCCCCGGTGGCGACGCTGACGGGGTGCGCTGCGGCAGCTGCGGGTCGCCCTGGTGAACGCGGAGGCGGCCGTCGAGAAGCTGCTCCTCCCGCAGCGCTCGGGAGGGGCCCTCCCTCCCCGCCCCGCCCCCTCCCCTCTCCCCTCCCCACCCCCCCCGTAACTCCTCAAGCCTCGCCCTTGGTTCACGCACACTGGTGCCGTGGCGCCGAATGCATATCTCGAATTCTTGTTTTATGTGGTCGCAATGCTCGGCCTGGACCATGTCGGCCGCTGGACCGGACGGACCGTCGTACACAGCGCATGGCTGAACCCCGGCCCTCGTCGCGATCGAGCCGATTCGGGCGCGCAGGGCGCCGCGCCCCCGAGGCCGACTTGCCGAGTCGGTGTCCCTCAGGGCCTGGGGCTCCGATCGACCGCGGGCGGCCGGCGCCGGCCCCGGAGATTCCGGGCTCCGGGAGTCAAAAGCGCGCGCGAGCGCTAGCCGGGGCCGGGGGGGTTGAATTTCAAGTTTGAAGATACCGTAGTACCCAGTGAACTTCTTGAAATGCAATGCATATGCCAGCGAATGCCATGATCATCGGACGACGAATTGAGTCGTTTCACAGCTGCTAGGGCTACGGAATCACGTCGGAAAGTGCGCCGAGTCTGGAGCTGCGAGCTTTACATCTGGGCTGCGAGCCTGCGACATTGCGACTAGTGGGGCTCTTCAATTTTTTTCACATTCGTGTACCAGGGCCCCTGTCCCCTAATAGACTACGGAGAACTCAAAAAAGAAGTGGGGCTCTTCAAGGGCCGGGGAGCCCTGGGCACCGCAGAAGAAAAAGGGGGCGACTAATTTACACACAAAGAAAGTCACGGCTCGGGCCTTGGGCCGAGCGCTGGCAGCGAATGGAAGAGTGGAGGGGGCGGCGCCTGCGTCTCGGGCGCCGGGGCTCACGCCGCCTCCGCGAGGGGCCCCGGGGAGCTCGCCCCGGCGCCGCCGCCGCCGGCGCCGGCGGGGGGCCGATTGTGGCGGAAGTAGGTGAGGAAGGCGCGGCGGGCGCAGGCGGGGCAGCCGGTGGGGCGGTCGGGGCGGGTGCGCATGAGGGGCTCGGCGGCCCACTTGCAGCCGCACTCGGAGCACGTCCACCTGCGCGAGGCGCGCGGCGTCGGCTCCGCTCCTCTCTCGGGCGAAGGGCGGGGCGGGGCGCGGCGGGGCGGGGCGGGGCGGACCAGCGCTTGGTGCGGGAGCGGGCGAGGACGTGGGAGGGGAGGAGGCCGGCGTTGGCGTGGGTGTCCCACTCCTTGGCGAGCTCGGGGTGGAGGGCCTCGAGGTTGTTGCGCCCCGTCACCGCCCGGTTCTTGCACGACGGGCACCCGCACCCGTTCACCGCCCGGCTCCCGATCTGGGCCAGCCACACGTGCCCGCACTCCCCGCACCGCCACCACGCCCGCACGTTCGACCCCGCCCGCACCTGCTCCGGCGAGAGCCCCCCGTTCAGCTCGTGCGCCCACTCGGCCGCCACGCCCGGCGCCAGCCCCGCCAGGCTGTTCCGCGGCGTAACACCCCACGCCTGCCCCCGGCCGACGGCGTGAGGCGGCGCATGCCGGGGAGCGGCGGTGGCGGCGGCGGCGCACGCTGCGGGAGCAGTAGGGGCAGGAGCGGCCATGCACGACGCGCTTCCAGACGCTCGCCTCCCACTCGTGCGTCGGGTCGTTCAGGCATCGCCACCTGCGCCGCGCCGCGCCGCGCGTGAGCAGAGGGCGCGGGGCGGGCGGGGCGGGCGCGGAGCGGGCGCGCCAGTACTTGCGGGAGGCGGAGCCGTAGGTGACGTCCCGCGGGGTGACTTCGCCGTTGAGCGCCGGGTGCCACTCCAGCGCCACCAGCGGCGCCACCGCCGCCAGCATCCGCTGCTCGAACGGCGCCCGCCCGCCGGGGAAGCCGGCCCGCGGGAGCCGCGGCCGCGTCCGCCAGCACTGCGGGCACCCGGTGTCGTCCTTCCCCGCTCGGCTCTTCACCAGCGTGCTCCAGCGGTGCGAGGGGTCCGTCGAGCAGCGCCAGGCGGCCCGGTAGTGGGAGCCCGGCGTGACCTCGCTCGGCCTCTTCGTGTTGAGCTCCTCGTCCCACTCCGCAGCCAGGCGGGGGAAGCGCTCCGCGAGCGATGCGCCGGCGGCCGGCATTGCCCTCCGCGGACTCCGGACCCGCGGCGGCGGCGGCGGCGGCGCTGATGCGAGTTTGTGAGAGCAGCATGGCTGCGCCGAGGACTGGGACGCCTCCGCGTCGTCTTCAAAGTCTTCGTCTTCGTCGTTCATGTCTTCGGCGCTCGCAGAAATCGTAGCCGTCGCGGGCGCCTCGGTGCGCTGGCCCCGGATGACGATAACACCTGCGGCGAGCGGCGGCGCGTCACGAACATGACGCGGAGGAGTGCCGATGGCGGCATCGCACCCCACGTCCTCCACGACGGTCGCCCTAGAAATGCGGCGGTCGCGGGCCGCCCAACGACCACCGGGCCGGCCGCCGCGCTGGCCGCCAGGCGCCCCAGCGCCGCAGGAACGTGCTCCGCGGCGAGGAGTCGCAGCGGCGCCCTCGGAAGCATTTCGCCAGCTGCAGGCTGCGTGACTCCCGACTCGTCGCCTGTATCCCCCCACACTTTGCTCTACCCCCCTCCGAGCGGCGCGGCGGCGCCGCCAGCGCGGCATTCGCTGCAGGTTTTGGTTGAAGCCAGGATCCGCTCGAGGGGAAGCAGCAGGTTGTCAATTGGGTGGCGATGTTCTTCCGAAGCATCGCTCCCGGTGTGACGGGCGTGCAGTTTGTTGCCAACGAAGAAGCGGGTGCTTAACGTACCCGAAACCCCTGCGCTCTTGTGGCTGACCAGCAGAGCGCAGCCATGAAGGCCAGGCGCGTGGTACGACCCTAATGAGACTTGAAATCGTAATCGCAAACATCGTAGCTGATGAGACTTGAAATCGTAATCGCAACATCGTACTCGCAACCTAGCTCCGCTAGAATCGTAATCGCAACCTAGCTCCGGGCCGCTAGAATCGTAATCGCGCGCAACCTAGCTCCGCTAGAATCGTAATCGCAACCTAGCTCCGCTAGAATCGTAATCGCAACCTAGCTCCGCTAGAATCGTAATCGCAACCTAGCCGGCGCCTCCGCCCCTTCAATCGTAATCGCAACCTCGTAATCGCAACCTCGTAATCGCAACATCGATATCGTAGCTGAATCGCGGTCGTTTAACTCTAGCTAAGAGAGCTTCCGAGCAGGAGCGCTTCGCGACGGCACACCTCGCGTACAGTTTTGTGCGGCTCTTCACGGGCTCATGGGTCGGCGCGATGTGGACCGCCATGTTTGCAATGATCGGACTCGTCGGCGCGAGGCGCTACCGCCGCGGCTATCTTCTTGGTGCTGCCCGTCCCCCGTCTCTGCCCGCTCACCCCTGATCGCGCTTGTTCGAAGGCTATTGCGCGTTCCTGGTCCTAGGAGTACTTGAAAATGTCCTCTATATCTTCGGGACCAGCAAAGTCGTGCGCCCCAGCGAAGCCGAGCGGTGGGGCCGGGGCGGCTCACCGCGGGCGCTCCCCCGCAGAGCTCGTGCTGCAGCGACCGCCAGTGCTACCGCTCGATGCCCGACACGTGCGACGAGTACTCGAACAGCTCCGGCCTCGTGCGCGCCGCCGCCCCGCTCGCCCCGCCCCTGGCGCCCCGCCGATGCGCGTGCAGGTTGCCGTCTCCTACGCCGTCTTCGTCATCGGGCTCATCTTCTCGGTAGGCAGCCGCACGCCACTCCGCATCGGGCCGCGCTCGGGGGCGGGGGGCGACGGGGGTGGCGGGGGGCAGGGCCTTGGGGTGCGGGTGGTGTGGCAGTGCATCAAGGCCTTCGAGCAGCCGGGAGCCCTCGTCGAGGTCGAGCAGCAGCAGCAGCCCGTCGCCATCCCCATGGCCCCCCTCCCCGCCCCCGCCCCCGCTGCCCACCGCCCCCTGCCCCCCGGCCTCGCCCTCGGCCTCCCCGTGCCCCCGGGCCACGGCCAGTACCCGCCCGGGATGGTGTACCCCCCGATGCCCGGCCAGGCGTTTCCCGGCGCCTACGCTACCCCCTACGGCATGCAGGCGGCCCCGGCCTACGCATACCCCCTCGGCACCCTCCCCGGCCAGGCGCCCGTGCCCGCCCCGGCGGCGGCGGCGGCAGCGGCGCCTGCGCCCGCGGCTGCACCGGCGGGGCACCCGAGCCCGCTCTCCCTCCGAGCGCCGGGGCGCCCGCCGCCCCGCCGGCCGCCGGGCCGCCGGCGCCGAGCCCCGCGCCGGCCGGTGCGCCCCCGGGAAGGCGGACGGCGGCCTGCCTGGCTTCCGCGGGGAGGAGGCGCGGGGCGCCGGGAGCAGCTCGGGAGGGCGGGCGGGGCCGGCGGGGGGCGGAGGCGTTCCCCTCCACTTGGGCGCGGCGCCGGCGGCCGGGGCTGGGGCGGCGGTGCCCCTCATCCGGCCCCCGCCCTCGGCGGCCCGGGCCCAGGGGGACCACTTCCAGTACCAGTCCCACCCCGCCCAGCAGCAGCAGCAGCAGCAGCAGCAGCAGCCGGCGGGGCAGCAGCGACAGGGACAGGCCGCCACGGGCTCAGGCTCCTCTTGAGAAACCCGCCTCCTCCGGGGGCTGCGCTTCCCCGCCGCCCTGTAACAATCTAGCAACATTCAATGTATAGACAGCATTTAGCTTCATGCACAATATCGTCAGCCGGGGCGGAAACCCTTTTCCAAACCACCACGCTTAGCGATTCGGCTCAGCGGAGCCAGGGGCACGTCTTGAAACGAATCTGAACGGGCGCATTGGCAATCACGGGGGCGGGGTGTGGGGCGACTGGGGCGACTGGGGCTGGGGCCCCGGGACGGCCTCGGGGGCGGGGAAGGCGGGGGCGAAGCGGCGGGTGCGGCGGAGGCGGAGGGCCTCGTCGAGCCTGGCGGCGAGCGCCGCGTTCTCGCGCGCCAGGGCCCCCTTCTCCACCTCCAGCACCGCCCGCCGGCCCCGCTCCCCCTGCAGAACCCCCTCAGAAGCCCCAGGGGCGGCTGCAGGGAGGGGAGAGGGGAGAGGGGGCACCTGGAGTTCGGCCAGGGCGTCGGCGGCGCGGCGGGCGGCCTCCCCAAGGCGCCTCGCCAGCGCCGCCCGCTCCGCCTCCACCGCCTCCTTCGCCTCCTCCGCACCCTGCGTCCGCGCCGTTCGTCATGCACATGATCACGGGCGGGCGCGCGCCCCTTCCTTCGGCCCAGTAGAGATGCTCGCGCCTTGAGCTGGCGCTCGAGGGCGACGAACTGCTCGGCGCGGACGGCGCGGGGCTTGCGCAGGCGGCCGCACTCGGCCTCGAGGCGGTCGCCGCGGGCGCGCTCCCCCGCCAGCTCCCGCTCCACCGCCGCCAGCAGCTCCTCCGCCGCCTCCACCTTCATCCGGCCCCCGCCCTCCGCCTCCCCCTCCCCCTCCCCGCCCCGCCCCTGCTCCACCTCCCGCCCACGCGCCTCCGCCGCCTCCGCGCGCCCCCGCAGGGCCGCCGCCTCCTCCTGCGCCCGCGCCAGCTCCTCGCCCAGCGCCGCCGCTCGCGCCGCGAGGGCCGCCTCCCGCTCCGCCGCCTGGGCGCGTTCCTGCGCCAGCGCCCGCTCCGCCGCCTCCGCGCGCGCCTGCGCGGCCCCGAGCTCCGCCGCACGAGCGCCTCGCGGCCCTCGCGCTCCAGCGCCGCCCGCGCCGCCCGCGCCCGCGCCGGTCCCCCCGCCTGCACCTGCGTCTGCGCCTGCGCTTCTGCGTGCGCCACACGAGCCGCGGCCTCCCGCAGCTGCCCCTCGAGGGCCTCCACCCGCTCGGCAAGCTGCGCCGCGGCGGCAGCGTCGACGTCGGGTGCGAAAATATTAATCGGATCGGAGCAGATCTAGAGCTCGCGATCGAGGGCAAAAATGGTTTTCGCGCGGACCACGAGGACGGTCTCCTGGAGCAGGGCGCGATCGCGGGACCACTCGAGCTCCGCTCCGAGCGCCTCAGCCTGCATCTTCTCTCGCTCGAATTTGAAGGCCTCCTGAGCTAGCCGCAGCTCCCCGCGTGCCTCCGCCGCCGCCGACACCGCACGGCACAAGTCGGGGTTAATGGTTGGCTGCAGCGGTGCATGTCGCACGCGGATTCGGGTCCTCGGAGAGCGCGCGGGGAGCCATATGGAGAACTTGCAGTTGGTGTTTGCTCTGGCCGCGGCGTCGGCGATCCTCACGCCATCCTTTGCGAGTTTCTGTGTGTGGATCGGGAAAAGCGCGAAAGTTGTTGGATTCTACTTGCATAGCTAGGCGCCGACGATGCCGACGACCGTACACGCGCGCGCGCGCGCGCGTGTGTGTGTCTAGATCCACGCACCGTCGCGAAAAGCAGTTTCTTGCCAGCGGCTTGCAATTGTGCGCCCCCCTCGCGCGGGACATTCCCGTCGACGGGCGTCATTACTCGCGCCTGCACGCAATTGCGTAAGCGGCAAGGCGTATACGCGCACGCATGCGCAGCTGCAGCGGCCGCCGCGCGCGGCGTGGCCCGCGGCCGGCCACGGCGGCTGCGAAAATGGTTTTGCGCACCTTCGGCGTGCTGCCCAGCTGCCCATGCATATGCGGCGCGGGCTCGGCGTCGACGTCGCTCATGATCATGTCCTGAAAGTGCTTCGAGGTCGGAGGTGCTTGCGATTGGGTACCGATTTTCACGGTACGTTTTGAAATCGGTTTCGAGGATTTGATCGGATTAATATTCTGATTCCGTGCGCCGCGCCTCCGCAGGCTCCCTCCGAGGCTCCTGCGTGTCTGCAGGAGGCCTCCCATGACCACCGCCTCCCGCACTGCGGCATGTATGCGCTAGATAGCTGCTGCAGCTGGCGCGGGAAGAGCACAACAGGGCCTTCGCTCGCGATCGGGCTGGGCCGGGCGCGTGCCTCTAAAAATAATAGCGCGCATACACGATAGGGGCCCGAGGCGGACCGCTGGCCATGGGCAATGTGCATCGTCGCCTCGGGGCCCTATCATGCGAAAGTCGCGCTGATTGATATCCAGAGCAATGATCATGATGTTAGATGTCACTATAGCTAGCTGTACACGAACGAAAGAGGGGCTATGCCTACGCGGTGGTTTCCAGGAACCTTTTGATACGCCTCAGCAGCTCTGCCTTCACGTCGTCCGGCACCGTCGCTGCGCGCGGCGCTGCATGAGACGGAGGCGGGCGAGCCAGCGGCGGGCTGAAGATAAAGAACCGCGCGGCGCGCGTGGGGCGCCGGGGTCGCACCGCGGCCTCTGGGTGTGATCTCTGACACCAGTTCTTCCACCGTTACCTTATCCATCCCCTTGCTCTTGATGATCTCTGCGCCCGGACCCGCTAGCTAAGCCGGTGCCGGTGCCAGCGAACGCTCGCGCGGCCCGCCGGCGCACCCTTGCAATACGACTTCATCTCATCTCTCCAGCCGCATTCTGTGAGCTTCGTCGCCAGCAGCTCTTTCAACCTGCATAGCCGGTCACATGTGCGACGGGCTAGCTATTCCAGCTTCACAGCGGCGCAGCGACCTTGTATGCGCACCTGTCCTTCTCTCCGGTTTCCATAAGCTTTGCATTGATGGTTGCGCGCATCTGCGCGTCCTTCAGCTTGCGCTCTGCCTGCAGGCTGCGCAGAGGACGAGCGTCAGCGAGGAGGGGAGGACTGAGCATCGAGGTTGTGTCACATGCTGATGGAGTCTAGTTGGCGAGGCCGCGGGCTAGCTAAGGATGGAAAGGGCAAAAGGCTTGCGAGACTTTCAAGGCGGGCTACATATATATCCCCCGAGGCCCACGAACAACTTCTAAGCAGCGGCGGGCTCGGGCAAGGGCGACGCACTCCATCGTTGCTGTACCCTGCAAAGACAACCAGCTTGTACCCTTCCCTCGCGGCCCCGGCGGCCCGGCGGCCCAAACGCGCACAGCTACAATAAATCAGCCAGGTTTGAAGGCTCTGTGACTCGCCTACTGCGCACCAGCCCCGCAGGGCGACAGCGCGAAGCGCTGCAAAGTCAAGCGTGGCGCACAATGGGCTACGCGGGGAGATATGAGGAGCTTCAGGAGATCGGCACGGGCTCTTTTGGGCGGTGCAAGCTCGTTAAACGGATTGCTGATGGCAACCTGCTGGTGGCGAAGGAGATTTCCGTCAAGGAGCTCTCTGAGTCGGAGCGCGCGCTCGCGCAGAAGGAAGTCGACATCCTTGCCAAGCTACACCACCCCGTGCGCCTCCTCCGCCCCGCCGCTCCCACTGCAGCACTCCCGCGCCGACTCGACCGCGGGCCGGCGACGCAGTGCATCGTTGGCCTGCACGAGAGCTTCATCGAGGGCAACCACACGCTCTGCATCATCATGGATTACGCGGACGGCGCGTCGGCGCGGCGGGGCTCCCTCCGCTTGCGCGGCGGCCGCTGAACGAGCCTGCAGGCGGGGACATGAGCCAGCTCATCGAGAAGCAGGCGGAGACGGGCACTCTTTTCCCGGAGGAGGCGAGCGCCGCGCCCGCCCGGCCCCCGCTCGCGCCTCCTACAACGCGCCCCCGCAGGAGGTCCTCGACTGGTTCGTCCAGCTGCTGCTCGCCCTCAAGGTCCGCCCCGCCCGCCCGCGCGCCCCGCTCTCTCGTCCGCGCCCCGCCCACGGGCCCGGCAGCACATCCACGACCGCCACATCCTGCACCGCGACCTCAAGACCGCGTGCGCCCCTCCCCGCCCGCCCGCCCGCTCCCGCCCCGCTCCTCTCACCCCCTCGCAGGAACAGTCCGCCCGCCTCGAGCCCGCGCCTCCCCCGCTCCTGCCCGCCCCTCTCGGGGCCAACCGCCGCGCCGGCTTCGTTCGCAGTCTTCCTGACGTCGCGGTACGCGATTGTGAAGCTCGGCGACTTCGGCATCGCCCGCGTCCTCCAGGCGCCCCCACCCCCGCCCCGCTCGCGTACCCGGCTGACCCCCGCCCCGCTCAGAGCGACACGGACATGGCGAAGACGGTGCGGGGACGGCCGGCCCGCCAGGGCGGGGCGGCTGCGCGGGGGCGCCTGACGCCGGGCGGCCGGGGCGGGGCGCAGATGGTGGGCACGCCCTTCTACCTCTCCCCGGAGGTCTGCATGAACGCCCCCTACGACGCCAAGGCCCGCCCGCGCCCGCGCCCGCGCCCCACCGCCCCCTGCCCCTCACCACCCCCTAGAGCGACGTCTGGGCCCTCGGCTGCTGCGTCTACGAGCTCGTGACCCTCAAGCGGGCCTTCCACGCGCAAAACGTGGGGGCGCTGGTGATGAAGATCCTGCGGGGGGAGTGCCCGCCGCCGCCGGCCGTCTACAGCGAGCAGCTGCGGCACACGATC